>APFE030826500.1:103394-128065 GCA_000404065.3 Pinus taeda | reverse complement strand
CTTTCATTTACTATGGCTTTTGCCCCATAGGCTTGGTATATAACTAGACGTTGATTTCTAACCCTATGTGATATATTTTTATTTATTTACCATACCTTTTTTATAAATATGGTATTTGGCCCATGGTATTAATAATTATTTGTCCCATGGTATTTGGACCATAGGATTCACCTAAATAAAACCTCTTTTTGGAGTTTTCGTAAATACAAAGAGGCTTATGGAGTAAATATAAAAACATATTTTATTTATTTACCATACTTGTAGTTTATTTACGTTTTTATTTATTTACCAAATTTCTAGAGTAAATATAAAAGAATGTTTTACTTATTTACCATACCTCTGGTTTATTTATTTACCATACCTCTTTTTTTAGTGTTTGTAAACCTCTATATATTTTCAAGAGGTTTAGGAACCTCATTAGATTAGATTGATAGATTCACAGGTCTGACATTAGATTAAAAATGTTAAATGTTAAATGTTAAACATTACATGTTTACATTTAGGTTTTTATAGCAATAGTTATTTTTATTATCAACTCACACCTTTTGTTTTTAAGTTGGCAATGTATAAGATATTGTGATGAGTTATCGTTTATATGGTATTTAATATCATTATATAAATAAATGATTGTAAATATGATAAACATCCATTAGTATCATGATACCTATCAATTTCTTTAAAAACATAATATATAATATTATAATATATATAAATATTAATATAATCTAAATTTAAAATTACAGAATTTTTTATCCAGTATAGTATATTTTAATTATAATATTCTATACTTAAACATCTTTCTCTCCAAAAAATATTGTTGTAATAATCTTGCATTCACCATTTTTCCTACATAAACATACACTATTGGATATTTTCATAACTGCATTTAAAAATATAGATTCGTATGGACATATATGGAGGCACCTTCCCTAGGAATTTGAGTAGGAATTATAGTGGCTGCATATCTACAAGTCTACAAGTGCTTTTGAGAGAGGAGTGCTTTTGGGAGAGGATTTGGTTCTTTTTATGAGAGTGATATGTTATTTTAGTGTATTTCTGGTAATAGTTTTAAGGGTATTGAGAACAATTTGGTATGTACATTTTTGTGATTTAAATTAATTTTTTTTAGATATTTAACATAAATTTTATTTTTAAATTAAATTTTAGTATTTTCTCATTTTAAGTCTTGGCCTAGGCCATTTGAGGATACAAAGAATCCAATGAGAGTATTTTATTTCACCTGGTAATTTCATTAAATATCATTTGAGCGTAGAAAGAATCCAATGTGAGTATATTTAATTCACCGAGTAATTTCATTAAATCTTCCAATTAAACAATGTTGTTTTGCTAAGTTGTCTTCATGTGCATTTAAATTTATTTTACATTTATAGGATATGAAAGGCTTACCAATTTGCTCATTTCCGAAATGAATTTTTCCTATGTGAGTTGATGGAGTAAAAAAAGGTAGACAAGTATTTGTTGTCCGAATTTGGAAATATTCCTATTGGTGAAATTATTTTAGTACATAACAGCCTATGCTAATGATATTGGAAAACACTTTTATAGCAATAACAATGTATGAGCAGGTGGATCCAGCTAATACTTTATCAGCTAAGGTATTTGACGAGATAAATAGGGAGTAGTCTACTTGGGCGGAGGAATTGCCCGGTTTTCGTCGCTGCCCGGAAAATTGTCCGGCTCGGGCGGTCGGCAATCCCTCCGCTCTCCACCACGCTCCCCTGCCTCCGCCACCCCTTCCTCCGCTCCGCATTCACTCCCTGATTTTTCCACGTAGATCAGATCCGAGCTGGCATCCTGAAATTTCGCAGACAGATTGCCGCAGCGGAGGAATTTTGCCAATTCGAAATGGAGGAATTGCCCGATCGGGATCTGCTCATTCACCTTCCTCCTAGACTAGGCGCCTCCCGCTCTGCAATTCTCGCCAACCAGGTACACTGGACTAACACACCACGTTTGTTCCGCTCTTTAAATTTCAATTCTGTGCATCACGGAATTGCCCGATCGCGAAATCAGTTTCGATAAAATCAATGCAGAAGCAAAAATGCAGTCTCTATTTTATTTCAAATCCAGTCTCTGTTTTATTTAAAGTGAAGTGAAGTAAATATGGAGACGGCCAAGGAGAAAATGGGCAACTAGACTAACACACCAAGTTTATAGCCATCATAGAAGCGTATCAGACTCTCAGAGATCGGGGCCCTTACGCTGCAGATCAAGTCGTCAAAGATCTCCCTGGAAAGTTTGCCTTCATTCTTTACGACTCCACCTCCCAATCTTTCATCACAGCAGTGGTATGCTTGTCGTTGTTATCCCTTCATTTCCTTTTTAGTTGGGGGGTTTTGAGATTTTCCATTGAAATATCTAAGATAAACCCTTAATTTTTTCTTTCTAACCTGTTACATGCACATTTTCCTCTATAATAAATAAAATTGAGGCTTCCCAATATTTTTCTTATCCATATCTAGAATTTTAGTACTCTTTTCATCGGAATCATGTTTCCTGGCCGCGCAATTGACAGGGGGGAAATTTAAGGCCCTGCCTCTTTTATTTAATCCACAGGTTTACCATTTCACTAGCATAGACAGGTGGATCTGCTGACCCTGCAAACTCCTTCCCATCTCTTCTCTTTTTTGGATTCGCTTTACATTCTTAGATGAGTTATGATGAGATCCTTTTGAAAGGAAGATTTAGCAAATTCAAATTACAAGCCTTGAGAAAAATCTGTGCCATAACTTTAGCTTTCAAATTAACTTGTGTCTTAATGGCAATGTAGAGATTTTTCCAGTCAACTGGCGGTCTTTTAGCGAATTTTTCCACACACAGGTTTCAGGATCCATCCTAACTGGCAACGGTTTGATAACATCAACATATTTGCAGTATACATTAATCTGGTTTATGGATATAATGACTAGAACTCAGTGACTCTTCTAACGTGAAGATACTCTGAAATCAAGTAGATAATAGATCCTTTTTAAAACTAGAAGTAGAAGTACATGTCTACTCTTTTAATATATATACTGTTTTTCTTTTTTCTGTTGTAAGGCACTTACTATCCTTTTGTATTGTAAGGCACTTACTATCCTTTTATGGTGTAAGACAGTTACTATTTTGGAAAATTTACAAGATAGACCTGTCAAATTCATAACTTTCATTAAGGTCACGGATGAAAGAAGGTGTCCCATCATTACAAATTTCTATCCATACCCTAGCCATATACCTATAAGTCCCAAAAGCTAAAACTAACCTGGCCTACCTTACTGATCATAGTTGAGAAACACAGCAGAGTTGGCCATCCAAGAGAAACCCTGTAATATAAAGAATATCTACATTGCTGCTCTTGTTAAAGCCATTGTTAAGATATAGGCTTCAATTATTATGACTGTAAATAGAGAAGGATGATCAAATTTATTCTACTGAACTTGATGATATGGTAACATAGTGATTCAAGTCAGCATACTGACTCAACTCAGATCTAAGTCGTTCAACCTGACTTTCTGCTTTAATGGAATCCTCCAAGTTCGGGGATCTGGTCTTGACTCTGGGGAGATCGTTTTTGATTTTCCATTTTAATATATGGGACATGATATAGGAGTTTGGCTCGTGAAAATACCTCTTTGCTAAAAGCATTTAAGTTTCTTACATGATGGTTGGTATTCCTTCGCAAATGTATGGAAAAATTTTCCCAGGTCCTGCAACATTCCTATTTTTCTTACAATATTTAAGCATGAGTTATTTTCCAATGGATTTGTTCTCCTTTGTTTGGCTAGAGAGGTAAGGGGAAAATAGTTATTCAAAATCACGTGGCCAATGAACACCTTTTTCCCAGAGAAGTCTGTTCATACATCAGATTTCCATAGACCCCAAAAATGTTGCACTGAGTATTTATTTGAATAAAATCTTTCCTTAGAAATTGTGGATTTCCTGGCATTCTGACTCGCACACTATTTTTATTTCCAAGATGTCGATGGTTCAGTGCCTTTCCTTTGGGGCACTGCACCTGATGGTTGTCTTGTCCTATCTGATGATCCACATGAGCTCAAAGAGGGATGTAGAAAATCTTTTGCTCCTTTTCCCCGAGGTAATATTCGACTGCTAAATTAGACCTTATCTATTCTCTGACTGTTTCACACATCAAGCATAGTGATCTAATTTTTGTCTCTTATTTATACTGATGTTGCATTTGGCCCTGTAGGTTGTTTTTTCTCTACATCAGGTGACTTGCAGAGTTTTGAACATCCTCTGAATAAGTTGATGCCAATGCCTTGTGTTGATAGTAAGGGGCAGATGTGTGGAGCGAACTTCAAAGTAGATGTGTTTGCCAAGAGGCAGACTAGCATGCCTAGAGTGGGTAGTGAGGCTAATTCGGCCAAGGAATTTTGATATGAACCAGGCCAATTGGGCTAATGAATCCTGATAAGAACAATCTATCATTTTGTTTTTTATTTGATATGTATTATTTTCATAATCAATACTGATGAAGCTAAAAAATGAGTCAGTTTTCAATGTAAAGGTGATTTCAAAGGCTGTTACTGGCTTATACAAGTTTGCTATCTGCAAAGTTAGTTACTCCAACCTTTCTAATTAATATATATCGTTGACTATAACAACCCTTGAAACTAAGGTAAACAAGGGGGGCTGCGGGGCAGCTAGTCCCTGCCCTATGCTGTCAGGTCATTGAAGTCTAAAGTAAAAAGGACAAGCAGAGTCGCTGAAGCCTTGCTGCAGTGTTCGAGCCACTTGACTACTGCCGCGTCCGTCGTGTGTGCAATCCCGAATGTTGTAAAGAGACAGTCCCAAATATAGTAACAAGAGTTTTGAAGCCACCGGTCAAAGTCAAGAGCCAGTCTAGAAGCCTAGCCAAGCTGCCTGCCACCGATAGAAGAGACCAGATGAACGAAGAATGGCCATCGCCGAGTTGCCGACATTGTTGTAATAATACGTGGTTCTGGCAACATGAGTGGGAGAAACACGGCAGTTGTAGTGACGACCAGCACGCATATTTTGCTGCTGCTCTTAGTCTAAAAGAAAGAGTCGATATTCTGTATGCGTTGGAGAACAATGATATTAAGCCAAACGGGTCAGCATACAGCTTGGTCTCTATGCGCACAGCATTGGGACAAGTTACAGGACATGAGGTAATGATTCAATGCAGTCAAATAGTCAAATACCCGTATCAAGTACTGTATCAGATCTATTTATATGTCGATGGACAGATAACTAAGTTTACGAATCCACGTGGAGGTGAATATTACAGAAGCTATAATACGTACCTTCTCGGACTATGTTTATGTTTTCTGAATGAGTTACAATAGCTATGTTCTCCAAAATGCGAAACAATAATCAATACCTATACATCTTATGTACACCAAGGTAACACTATCATAACGCTTAGAGACCGCCACAACGTCACTCTATTTCTGTCACTCTACTCCCAAGAATTAGCGATAACGTCACTCTATTTCACCAGGAAATTTGCAAGTGAATAACCATTTTGTCAATTTAAAGTTACCGAGAGGAGAGTGTATTAAATTAATTTTATGATGGGAGTGGAAGAGAAAATTTATAACGCATAGTCATGTGGTTTCATAGTAACAATAACACACATAATTGAAGAAGCTGCTTTAAACTGTGAGAGAGTAACTCGCAACAATTAAGTTTGGAAAAGTAAAGTAAAACAAAATAATGGTGGGTGTTGAAATTTCTGCCTGGCTGCCCAGCAATTAATTACAATCAAAATAAATAATGCAAGGTGTGGAGAACTAAAATGCCCAGCAATTAATTAAAATTAAAATAAATAATGCGAGGTGTGGAGAACTGAAATGCCCAGCTTTTAATGCACGGCATTGAAAGAAAAACGAAGTAAAAGCCATCTTTGTTTGAACTTTGAAGGGACGAAAATGCATCATAAAAAGTCTTGAAAAAATAATAATAATACAAAGGAAAAAGTTGATGATCAAAGTCGACTAAATCCCAATAAAATCTCCGACTGCACATTATCATGTGATCCCTGTTTTTCAAAATTGCACTGTGGAGTCCACAGAAAGCGCATTAAATTAATAATAAATGTCTCCTGGAGTCTTTACAGCATATGCCATTTGGCTATTCGCCCGACTCCCATAAAATCATTTATATGTTCTGTCACTGCCGGTGCACAAACGCTAAAGTTGCTGCTCAGTTTGATTCTTTATATATTTATGGTGCGCTTTTCTCTCTTCGTCATGCCGATAACCGACCTATAGCCATCACGCAGGTGAGCATCGATTTACTGCGTTTTATATAAAACTTATGCATGTGTTTTTTACTATCTCCCGCCACGTTTACCCCCGGCTCCACTTGCCGATAGTCTTCTGTTTGAGCGTGGCGACGTTGCATGCAGTTTTTACCTCGCGACTCCCTTATGTTTTTTCTTCCACCTGCCATCACATGCCTGCAAAGTTGTCGACTTTCCATTTGCTTGAATACTTAACCAGATGCTGTTAAGCGATCTCAGTTCTGCGAGGTTTGCCCGTTACAAATTCATGGCGTTCACTATCAGACCGAGGAGAGCATGTATAATGCCGTGAGGAGGTTCGGGAAGATGAAGTATGATATGCTCAGGGTTCCACACAAGATAATTTCTCAGGAAGCAGATGGGATTGTGGTGTTCGGAGAGGGGGAAGAGGCTGCGCATTTGTTAGATCATGATCTATATGTCGATGGCACGATTTCAGTCCAGGGAATTGGTAGAGTTTTGTTTCCCCCAAAACCATGTCGATGGCAAGATTTCAGTCCAGGGAATTGGTAGAGTTTTGTTTCCCCCAAAACCACAGGTCGCGAAGACCGTCACAGTTTCCCAAGGATCTTGCGCAGGGTATGCGAATCACAGTAAGTGGGGCTCCTTCATATCGGTTGCAGACTGCGATGGATAAACTACCTGCATCCCGATCTGAAGCGTGGATGTGAAACTATGCAGTTGAATGTCCATTGTAGCAGATAAAGTTTGAACATGTATAGAATATGATTTTTATTCATTAATTTTACCATGCCTTGTCTTCAGGTTATAGGAATGAAATGATTCGTCAACTGACATTAGTTAAGAACTCTACCAGTGGAGGCATGTTTATTAACTCCTGTTATGCACATTGCCAGACTGAAATGCAGGACTTATGGCACTCACGCAATTCTCCAAGCCTATACTCAAAGGTATGCTAGATTTCATGTGTGATGTCATCCACAAAAGTATGAATTTTCAGTTTTTAGAATTGCAAACTTCAAGTAGAACAAAGTTATCAGAATGTGTGAATATAGATACAAATAATGGTACTATCAAGCCTCAAAAATTAGCTCAAGTGGTTTGATTCACCACTATCCTGGAATCCTGAGCAAGCTGAATCGTTTTAGATTTCGCTCATTGTTTTTCCAAGTCTCTGCAGTACCTGCATAAATTGTGTAATCGCCCATTAGTTGCAATGACAATGACAATGTAATGATCGTTCGTGACAGTTAATTGATTATGAATTAGCATAATGTTTCTCTTAATTCTAACTTAAGGACATTTCGGCATCATTCATAATAGTTGTTATTTCGATATTATTCGTGTTAGTGTTTATTCATAAAGCTGGCTCACTAATTAGTTAGACATCTGACTATCTCGACGGTGACAGAAGATGGTCTGTATTCTGCCATTAGTTGAATCGAGGTTAAAATATTAGTGGTTATTTCATTAGCTGGCCAAACCCTAACGCCGTAAGATGTAGAAAAGTGTCTGCTCAACATTTTTCAAAGTAATGCACTGATGTGTAATTATGTTTACTGTAAAGTCCCCCAACTATGTTTACTGTAACAGACTTGAGCCCATAAATGATAAGGTCTCATCATTTAGGCATGACAGCTACTATTGCAAACACTGAGAAACTCATCCGCAAGAGAATTTGTGATATGCAATCAGAAAATTCAAAGAATTTGTCGTATGCAATGAAAAATTTCAGGTTCCTGTCATACAGATGTAGCATAGGTCTATCACAAGCATCCAGAATTCAAAAATGATATTTCAGTTTCTTGTGATACATATGCAGGTCCGAAGAAAACACGAGAGAACATGAACATCGAAGGACTTACACGAGAGAACGTTCAAGCCATTTGCAGGTATGCCTGCACTGTCTTAATCTGCTTTTAGTTAAAATTCAGTAAGTACCAGTAACCCTAAAAAAAATTAAGATGTTGTCTTTACGGTTTTGAAATTTTGATTTATAGTTTTGAAATTTTGATGCTTTCAACAATTATGTAAACTTATAAATGGAAATTGATCATTCTGCAGGAAATTAGAATTCACAAAAGAAAGAAAAGCCGACCTTGGCAGCCTTGCAGAGCGAGATATCCATGTCGGGGTGACTGGGGAGGGCTGCGAAGAGCACCGAAGTACAGCTGCATCTTTCCGCTCGATTGTAGATGGCCTGGAAATTTCCCTGCTCTTATGAAGAAGCGATCACCGCCCCTATGCTCGACAGCACATATCCAACTGCCAACTTTAATGATGGGCACCTCAACATGCATGCACACTTGGGAAACTTATAAAGTTCACTGATATCTCACGTCAACATTTAATGTTACCAAATTAATGCTAATGCAATGCTAGCATTAGTTCCCAGCATTAGTTCCCATGTTCAAAAAATTGATTGAATCCAAATCTTAAATCAAGATTTATCCTAAGTTTGGCCAGACCCTGGCCTCGATGTGAGGCCAAATAAGATGGTGAAAATTCTTAGTGGTCCAAATGGCTCTAGAGATTTCGTAATTGGTTTAAAAAAAGTGATTTATGAAATATAAAGTTGAAACTTAGGTTAATGAATACGGGTTTTTATGGATTCGCGTGCAGAACTAATAGTAACCGGCGAAAACCGATTACTATAGTCCCTGCCAGGCCCGGAGGGCAGGGACTAATAAGACACAAGTAGAAGCTGCTTGCTAAGAATAGCGCATTCAATTGCTTAAATGGTTGTGAGAAAATTCTGAAAAGGAGCAGCTTTATTTCAATAACATACCAAACCTCATAAAGAAATGATGTAAGAGTCTTTTGTAATAGTCCATTACCATCTATTTGGTAGTCTTTTAAACATTCATTTTTTTTTTAATATATGAAACATATGTGTTATCATTCATTTGTGCTTCAAATATATATATGAATGTTAAAAGCATCCTCTGAGGAATTTTTAATGATTTTTTAATTAATTATAAATTATTTATAATATATTTTAAAATGTGAAAATTTAATATAGCTAAAGCTGGTTAATTTAGTTTAGTTTTTCTTAGTTCATTTAAAATGATATATTATTTAAAGTTGTGTTTCCTTTATATTTAAAATGATACATTATTTTTAACATTTAATGTTTGTCAATTAGTTAAAAAAATTTGTAATTTGAGGAACTCTTTTATTATGGCAATAAGTTCTATTGTTGTCTACAACATTTCAAAAGTTTACCAAGTCTTAATGGATTTGTAGGTTCGTAGTGCATTCACTAGAAAGTTGACAGTAGCCAAAAAAGGTTGAGATATCCAAAACAAGAGATTACCAAGAAACCAAAAAACCATCAAGATATACACAGAACCTATAGCCATAAGAAATTAGAAAAGGTTGTCGGTGCATGGGTCCACCGCCCATGGGGTATATTTATCCTCCTTGACGATAGTATTCATTTGATTGACCCAACTGATTTGGGTTTGCATTGGCCATGTGGAGTTAAAAGTCAATTCTCTCTCCCACCATCCCCAATTTACAAGAAGATTGGCTTACCTTATTCCCAGTCCAACAAGAATGTAATGTGATCACATAGGGAAAGGTGGATAACAATATTTGAATCCGAGAAACCAATAACTCAAAATCCCAACTCTTAACCACTTTTGACACAAGGGTACCCTAGATAAATTTCTGAGTTGTGGATATGGCCAGTTGGGAATCTCCATCCACTTGGATATTAGAAAAGCCTTATTTGCTTGCACTCTGCAGACCTTGTTCTAGAGCAATAAACTCTACAACATTGTTGCTGGTGATTCCAAAGTTGCCAACATATATCCTTAGTATTTCCATGCCAGTCCTTGAATAATCCTCCATACTTGGTTGGGCTTGGATTTCCTTCGGCAACCTCGTCAAAGTTAAGATTGGAAAAACCAAGGGGCGGGGGAGTAAATTGAGGAGGGGAGTTTATCATCTTGGGAAATGGATTAATTGTATTTTATGTTCCGTGCTTGTTTGAAGAGTTCACACCCCCTTGCAACCAACACCACAATAGTTTGGCTCCCAAGGCTTTGTTAAGAATTTATGGATCCCTCAATCCAAGGCCCCCTACCAACTTTGGTTAACATACCTTCTCCCAAGCCACCATAGCCCACTTCCTAGTGTGCTTAGTGCCTTGCCACAAGAAATCTCAAAATTTGGTAGTGATAGCTTTATAAATCAGCGTATGTGTTGGCAATGCTGAAATTTGGTATAGCGGTAAAGCTTGAAGAACATCTTTGATCAAGGTCACACGACCTTCCAAGTTCAAAGATTGGAAGATCTAGTTGCCAATTCGATTTGAGATCCTCTCAAGAATGTCTTGCCAACAAGAAGCACATAAAATTTTTTCTATTTGTGAGATAATTTGTTCGTTGGTTGTTGATCAATGATGAAAGGTTTCTTTACTATGTTTATAAGCAATTTATTCTTAATAACACTTATTTCTCAATCACCCAGTCACTCTTCCCATCTCCCCCATTGGATTTCATCTCAATAGTTTTCCCAGATCACAACTCTATTTTGGCTTGACTTCTCTGTATTTTAGATCTTGTGCTTGTGGATTTATCATGGTTGTAAGGACCTAGTGTGTCATAAGTAAGGAAATGTCAATATTTCTCCAAGAAAACACATCCATCATGATGGTCTACTACGCTAAATCTCTCATGTGACCACCACTCCTCCTCCAAATCTTGCACTAGTTTTTCCTCTACAAAGGGATCCTTAGATAAAAACTAGAAAATATGCAGTTGGTGTTTTCACTGTTCTTGTAAGAGAGTTAAGAGGATTACTTGCAGTTAATGCATGGTGAAAATCGATAACTGAAAATTAATAATTCCCTCTACATGCTTCATAAATGCATGGCCATCCCATGGAACTTTGTTATTTCTAATCATTATGGCCATTCCCTTTTTGAGGATACTCCAGGCTTTGAAAATACATAGGCTACATAGATCGGTTTAGGATTTAGTCTCACAACAGCAACAATAGCTAAGAAGTATGGAACTTTGTTATTTCTAATTATTATGGCCATTCCATTTTTTAGGATACTCCAGGATTTGAAAATACATAGGCTACATAGATCGGTTTAGGATTTAGTCTCACAACAGCAACAATAGCTAAGAAGTATGGAAGAACAATTGCACATTTTTGTTTCTGCTAAAAAGCAGTTAACACAAGACTGTGAACATGAATTTGACTTTTGGTTTTGGCTCCATTTCCTTGTTAACATAAGCAGTCCTCATTTACAATGTCATTTTATAACATACTGCCGAAGGTTACAGAAGGAATAACAGAGGGAGTGGGGAAATTGAAGACAACATACATTTTTGGCATCAAAGATATGCATAATCTAGCTTGTGTACTTGATGAAACATCTCTGTCAAGTTTTGAGAAGCTCAACTTAATAGTATCTAAACAGTCTTCAGCTCTAGATGATGTAAGATTCTGCTTTGTCAAAATTCACAAAGTAGTGAAGTGAAGAGTGGATTTATATATATTTTACCTGTGTGCAGGTTTTGGCCATTGCTGTTTCAGAGGCTGATGCAATTCTCGAACCAACTCAGACTCTGTAATCAATATTACCAGCTATGTGTACTCTAATAGAGTAATCCTTTGCCACAAAATGTTGTTGCTTTGATTTCCTTCATCTAAAGTCTCTTTCAAGCTACCCTTCAATAGCATTTTAATTTTACTGAAAACATGGAACATGCTTATCATTTGGGTTACTAACGATATCTATTTCATGTATTTTAATTGATACATAGTCACATCGTGGCACTTTCAGATCACATTTTTTACTACTCCGTTAGGAACAATTATAATTTTTTTTTTTATGGGAATTTACACACAAAAAATTCATAAACAAGAAAACTTTACTATGGCCATATTATATATATATATATATATATATATATATATATATATAGTTTCTTCTTGATCTGAGATCAAATTTTTACAAATCATCATTTTTTGAGTGAATAGAAATAACCACTGCGACATTAAAAGAGGCACACCAGAGGCTAGAGAACATAATAGCTCAAAGAAAGGAGTAGCAAATCCAACACAATGCATAAGTGAACAACTTTAAAAGTTTCCTTGGCTCAAATCTGTCCACTTCAATCAACAAAAATCTATGTCCCTTTCGTTGGTCTCTTCAAAGAGCATTCAAGCACCTTCAGGGCTTTTTCAATTTAGTCATCTCTTAGCTCTCTTGCAGAGTGCATGTTTCCATTTGTCTTTTCCCTTTCTAGAAGGAGTTCATATGCCTGCAAAATTCAGGATCACAAATAAGGAGTAGTCTACAAGACAGTTAACACTTTATCACAAGCATAAAAGGACAAAACATCATTCAGTGAACATCAACAAATCATGAAGAGGGCATGTTTAAAATAACATAACAGTCTACTACACTATCATATACTATTCCATGGAGGCAAAATCAAATTGATGAAGTCATGAAAATCCAATGAGATCTTTGACTAGAGGCAAGGAATAAAAAATCCAACAACAAAAAACACAATGATAAGATCCAAACCTCGTTGGCCTTTGATCATCTAACCAAAACTTTATAAAGATGTAAAATATAAAGATCTATAAATCTAATAAACATTGAACCATGAACATAGGTATGAGAACATAGTAACTACATGTTTAAGTACAAAAATCAAACATGTTGCATGAACATAAATAAGTAAAGAGATTCTATTTGACAGCGAGCAAATTTTTCAGTGACCATGAACAGATTATGAAAAAGGCATTTTCATAACAACATAACAATGGGAAAACATAAATATACTTATCATATGATAAAGGGCCACCCAACCACGCCATGATAACCTAGCTTATCTATTCTTTACGCATAGCTCATTGATTCCCACTAGAGTTGAAGTCCTTCCATAGATGATTAGTCATGGCAGAAGATGATGCTTCTCCACTTATTCTGTAGTTACCTAGAAAAATTTCAAACGTTATCACAAAGAAATTTTATAGAGCATCAAGGTATATATGCACACACAATGAAAGAGTGTCAAATGTACCTGGCATGGTAGGTAAGGTTGGATGGTGTTGCATCTCTCTTTGGTCTTGGGTTATCGCCATGGTTGGGGATTGTTGTATTGCTGTAAAAATAAACATACCACATGTTAGAGAATAGTGATGATTAAATACTTAAATCTAAAACCATGACTATTCAAGACATGAAACTAACCTGGAACCATAGACACAACATTATTTGGCCAATGACGTCCTCGCTTATTGAGGTATCGAAACTCAAATGGTTCATATTCTGATGGATCAACATTTAAATCAATTTCCAAACCACTGTCTTTTCTATTGCTTCTTCTTTTCTTTGTGGGGCTAAGGAAACTCTTCTTCCTCTTCAAAGATGGATCAAGAGAACCCAATCCAGGTGTGAAGTCAAAATCTTCCCGATGCTTTTGGTAAAAGAAAAAAATCTTCGCGATGCTTTTGATACCAAAGGTTTACAATCATTTCATCCTTTTTGTGAAATTGATAATTTCCCTTCGCCAATATATTATAGATGTTTACAATATCTTTCCTGCATAAGAAAAAATCTCTATCTCGAGCTGCCACATCGATGTCAACATGTCTCTTAATGTGGGTTATATACACTACATCAATAAGCACTCTAAAAAAGAAATAACTCTCTACATATGCAACAATGTCCCTTGAAATCTTTGTCCTATGCAAGGCCCTGGTCTCACCTGAAGTGTCACATTGACCATGACAAGCCCAACCTTCTCCATCTTCATGTTCATACATATTGAAAGTTAATATTGCTCTATCAGGAATTTCATGCATAACTTTCATAATAAAGTGGCATTGGCAACCCCTCTTCTGCACAAATGGGGTCCTTCGTTTAGCTAAAAGATTTCCTCTTTTGTCCTTTGGGCCAAATGAACAATGATAACTACACCAAAAATTTAAATTGTTAGTACATACAAAGAAAGATGACCTTGGTTTCAAAATATTTAAACAATATATATTTTAAATACTCACATATCATATTGCAATGTAGCAGTAGCTCTTTCTTTTGTTTTGCATATGAATTTACATGGAGCAATAGGATTTTCTTCCTCTACTTTGATAAAGTCAGCAACTCGTCATAATGGGATTACAACAACTCGATCAATACTATTGTTTTATTTATTTATTTCTGTCCAAACCAAGTCTTTACTATAGAACGCTATTTTGCCTTTGAGGTCTTGCACCTCAAGATCCATGATATATTGCCATTTGCTTCGCTTGCCCATTTTGAACTAATCTGGTCAAACAATATGCAAGGACAGCAAAACTGAAATTTCAATGGAAGAAAATAATAGAGAGACAACCCATTAACCATCATATTTACTTAGATATAATATAATCATCAAGAAGACCCACTATGTTAGTTTCACTCTTTAAACATCTAACAAAGGCATAATCAAAACCAATGAAAACCACTGCATTCCAACTACCACCATTCACAGAGTACCGATAGAGCTTCAAGAAAATTAAAAGACCATTGTCACATGCTTCTTACCCAGATATCAATTTCCTTTATAAAGTAAAAAAATCCCACCTTTCATTTCTCAGAGGTTTCATAGAATCTCCCTACCCCATATATCAACTTGTTTTAGAAGGGGAACAAAATCCCACTTATAAATTTCCACATGTTAAATAGAAATTCCTGAGGATTCTCCAATGCTATTGAGGTAATAAAGCTCTCCCCTACTTAGAGAAATAAGAGAGTTGGAGTATATAGAATAATCAAAAGGTTGGACCATTTTCTTATATCAGACCTCTTTTTAGATGAAGCTAGCCTTGAGCCAAACGAATTTGAGGGCAAAGATACAACAATATTTATTGAAGAGAAGATTGTTCAAAATGTATCATTTGAAATTGAGGGATTGGAAAGTATGCTGCTACATGGTAAAAACCAAGAAAGGAAAAATGTCAAAAATACCAGTGGAGGAAACCAAAAAACTAAATTGATGAGCACTAGCAGTATACGTAAAAAGAAGAGGAAAATTGTTCGACAGAGGAACAATATTGGTGATAAAAAATGATCATATGTTAAAAGTCAGTGTGTGCAAAAAGGTCTGGAGAATTCTTTAAGGAATAATAATAAACCAGGTGAAGGTTTATGTATCTTGTCAAGTAACAACGATACCACTCTTTTAGAATAGCAGAAAGAAGACATAGGGGACTTGGATGGAATAAAAGGTCAATCTGATTCTTCTACTGATGTTGCCTCACCTATGAAGATGGTGCACAACTCCTCAATTATGCAAATGAATCATGAGCCAAAACATAAACTTTCAAATTTCAGTCAGGACGTCACAGAGAATCTTTTGTTAGAAAACAAAGCTTTAGAGAGACAGAGAGTGGTAGGTTGCAACAATGATGTGGTTGGAGAGTACATTTCAAGTGGTGTCAATAAGAAAGGAGCAAACATGATTACGAGTGCAGTTAGGATTCAGGAACTGTGATGAGAACATAGAGGGTCAGTGTGAACAACCAAAAGCGGGATAGGCACTGTGTGATGAATGTCAAAAGTGGTGATGCATACCTGGGGAGCTTGCTGATGATATCGATGAAAACGACTATAAATGGTAATTTCATTTTTTTTCTTAGAAATGTTGTAGTTATTTTTAAGATAGTTGTACAATGTGAATGTGATTTCATGATTGTATGTGTATGTGAGAGAGAGGGAGAGGGAGTTAGAGGGTCACTTTTGTTTTCCTTCTGTTTTGAAACCTGGTTTTGTCCTATTCCCCATTATCTTCAGTCTTGCTTGAGTACCTCCTTAATGTATCTAATTTTTGTGTGCACTCCTTTTTGAGGGTGCTCCTTCTCCTATGATGTGAGGCAATCACCTCTGCACATGTTCAATGTGTGCATTTATAGATAGTTGCTACTATTTTGAGCTGCTCCATGGTGCAAACAATGTGCAATCGTGGGCAACTATTTGAGGTTCTAGATTGCATGCCAGAGAGTGGGATTGGCTTAGTAAGGAAAAACTATATAAATTTCTTGGAGGTCACAACCCTGGGATATGACACCATGATGGGGATTAAAAAAAAAATACTGGACCACTTCAATAGACCCAAGATCAAATTCTAGCAAAATGCAGCCTCCCCTTAGAGGGTAAAGGGGACTTCTGTTCTACGTGTTTTGCTGCAACACTAGAGAATTTGACAAGATGCCTAGCAGGTCTTAGAATCTTTTTATTTTCCTGTTTGACCTCCATGATCAGTTTCTCCAATTCACTGATATGATGTGTTGAACTTTCAAGTTCTAGCAAATACTTCAATTCTTTCTCATGCTTTTGTTAGTTCTCTTCTATATACACCCCAATTCTGCCAAAAGTTTATTGATTTCTTGCTTTAACTTACCTGCAAGGACAAAAATATTTAGTCCTAGTGCAGAATGAACAGGTTACTGGAGCTTTGTTCTTTTATTTTCTTCGCCTGTTACCCTTCCTGCTTCGAAAATTAGACTATACCGTCAATTGTCCTCAAAGTCGATAGATTCTTGATGATATAGAGATTTCTAACATCGTGAAGAATGGTTTTGGCTCTAGTGACATATATTTGGACTAAGGAGCATGGTTCAACTCATTTTGAAAGTGTAAAAAAAGTGTATACTAAAATATTACGTTGAATGCTTGAGTACTTTAATCAAAGGAATTATGTTTGTTGAAAGTCTTATTGAGATAATTTCCGTCTTCATGTTTTCTTATTTTCTTGTTAAAAATGTATTATTAGTTGTGTGTATGGATTTTCCAGGGTTGCAATTTTGGCATCTTTTTTATCTCAATACATCTCTGGTGATTCTAACATTTATACAAGGTTTGTATGAGATTAATATGGTGTTTTGGTTTTCTCTGTGATATACGTTTTCAATTTGATCATTGTAATGTGGAACCTTTCCTTTTGTTTCGGGTTAGGGTTCATAATTTCTTGGAAAGGACAGAAGAAACCCAAGAAAAAGACTAAGAATGAAGGAGAGGAAGAAAAAACTGTAAGGAACAACAAATTATTCACAAGTGTTTAAAAGATTTGATGAAAAAATAGAAAGGAGGAATAGTGAGGACAATTGCTAAAAACAGAGATGATTCAAAACCTTGGGATCATGCGCTGTAGGCCAAGGTGAGGATTTGAATTGCAAGATATGATTCATGTCTTTCTTTGTAATTTCAATATCTGTGGTGTTTTGTGTATCTTAGGTGGGAAGTTGTTTGATAGAGATCCTACGACAAGAAAGGTTCATACAACCTCCTGTTGATCAGTCTACAGGACCTTCAGAAATTAGATCTGCATTTAAGCACACAATGGGGACAGTAATGATGGGACAGAAATAAATCTTTCCTATACAAATTTTGCGTTTATTACTTTGTAATTTACTTGCACCATATTCTATTATTTTTGCGTTTGTAAAGTATAGTTGAGGAAGTTATTTAATCTTAGATAAAGATCCCTATTCATAAATATTTTTGTTGTTTTTATTATTCTTAAAAAGGTTGTGAAGAGATATGGTGTTATTGAATGTGATCCGCGTGGAAATTGCGACGCTTATATATTGAACTAGGATCAATGGGGATGTTAAGTAAGTGTTTAAAAGGGAATGTCAAACAAAAGGGCCTAATTTTATGTCATTGATGAGTTAATGCAAGATCTCAAATTCATCTACCAGAATTCAAAGCTTGTGTGCACTGTAGACACCAAAGCCTAATTTTTCTTACTGTATGAAGATAATGACCTTGTGTAACTAAGAGAAGTGGTGAAGATTTTAACTGTGATGATATGGCTGAATGTATCAATAAAAATGATTATGAATGGGAAGTCCAAAATATGAATGATCTTGACATTGACAACAAAGTCAAAAATGTTTCTAATATATTGGAACACACCCAATATGGTGGAAAAAGTGTATGGTGGCTCCATAATCCATTGTTTTCAAGATAATGAATTATTTAGTATTGTACCTAAATTATAATTTCCCCCTTGTTGCAGTAGACCCATAGAAGACGGAATTAGAAAAAGTATCATAGAAGCATCAGTAGACTGTTTGAAATCTACTTCACAGCCTAAACTTCAAGGGAAAAGGCGGCAACGAGAGAGTGCATGTTATGCCTAAAATACACTTAAGGAAGAAGCGAAAAAAGCGACTGAATGTAAAATAGAAAGGCCCATTACATGAAGAAGTAATGTGAAAATACTGAAGATCCCATATGTCTATTGCCATCAACACTTTGATGGCAAAACTGTTAAGGAGGGAGGGCACGTTGTGCCCAAGAGCTTAATCGACCAAGATCACCTGACAAGGTTGTCATCAAAAGTAGTCATTGATGAGATTGTGCCTGCATAGGTATCAACAGTTGATCAACATCAAGCTGATGATCCTATATGATAGTCTCTGCAACAACACAGTTACAATTTCGGGGTTCCTCTCTGTGTTTGTAGGCTTCTACCTTCCACATGTAGCCTTATGGAGACTCCAGGTCAGGACTCCCACCAACAACATTTCTAGGATACCACCTCATGCATACATACGTTGCAGGTCCTCGGTCTTCCACCAAAAACATGTGTTGAGTCCAACATTGTCACTCATAACAGACAGGGCCTTTGCTTTCTGTCAAAAACATTTGCAGGAGTTTGTTTTATGCCAAAAGCATTTGCTGGCATCCAACTTCTTCTATTAGCATTTGTGGAGTCTGCCTTCCACCAATAGCATTTGTGGGAGTCTGCTTTCTACCAACAACATTTGCAAGGTGTCAGACTTTTGGCAATAACATTTATGGATGTCCATCTTCCACCAACATTGTTGGGAGTACCCATGCTTTGGGGAGAAACCTAAATTGGTTTTTCTTTGCTAGTTTTGTCAGAAAAGTGTTCAAGTGCAGCGAAGTACCCATGCATTTTTGTTAGTATTATCACCATGGAGGACTTTTTGCTGCTCCTTATCCTGTTATTGATTTCTCCAGCGTGCTTAAATGGAATCCAGTACCGCTTGTGATAAAAAACATTCTAGTTTTGTTTCAACGTTCCTGATTAATAATACTTTGAGTACACTTATGTTTTGATTCTAGTTTTGAGTCTCTCGTACTGTCCATGTATTGTGACCCTCTGAATTCTTGGGACATTTGACTTCTGTATCCTCTCCTCCCATTTAGTGTTGATTGCTTTCCTCAAGTGCATCAGTATTTTATCATAAAATACTTTGCCTTGCTTGTGATTACCTTGTGAGTAATTGTGCCATCTATTATTTAATGCTTGGTCTTAAAAGCTGGCTATACTTGTTCAAAGCCCTTGCCAGTTCTTGTTGCCATGGTTTCATTCTTGATTTGTTGTTATCCTGAAATTCTGTAAACTAGGCACTGATTCTACAGATTCATTTTTGTAACATCATTGAATGCATTGTCCAAAGTAGTGGGAGATTAAATTTCCATGCATCTATATGCTTGAGAGTTAATGGTATTTGACTTAAACCAAAATTTCTAGCTATTCCATATTTGACAGTACTGCTTGAAAAGCTTTGCATGAAGTGATTGCAAAACAGAATTAAGGGTTGAAATGGTCTTGGCAAGTTCTTTATCTTCAATGATCATTTTTTTACTACTCCCTTAAATACCTAATATATCATAAATGAGAATCCAACAGCTCATTGTAGGACGCAATAATTACATTCTTGGTTGTTCCCATTCCCATTCGTAGTAGTGTCTGGCAGTTTCTCCTTATTCCTTTATTCTTAGTAGTGTCTGGCAGTTTCTCCTTATTTCCAGATTAAATGAACTGCCAAAATTTGCATTTGCATGGCGAAATGGATGTTAAAATGGCAACAATTTATAGATAATATAAAGCATAGTGGTATATCATAATGAAGCTATCAGATCCCAAAGTCAGTCTTGTGTGGAGGGGATTCTGACCACTCCCTTATAATACTAAAATTGGCTCCTACAAAGAGAAAACCCCTCGTCCCTTCAACCTAAATCCTGAATGGTTGAGGAGGAATATGTCAATAAACCAATTTCAATTCACTTCATTAAACCAGTTGTTATGATTGTTAATGTGTAACTTTTAATGAAACATTTCATTCAATTGGTTCAAACTGGTTTAATGCATTGAGCAGGGCTAAAGAGAACAAGGAAGACCTGCAGGTTGAGATGGCTTAATTATTTTCGGCCCGATGTTAAACGTGGAAACATAACGCCAGAAGAGCAGCTATTAATCCTTGAACTCCACCGTCTCTAGGGTAACAGATAGCGGACAGGAGCGAGCGGGGCTTCGGTTTCGACTTCGGTTTCCAAGTAGGAGATTTCATTTGCATCAAAAAAGAAGAAGAAAACAGAGACTGAATTTTCGTTTCTGTATTGATTTTATCGAAACTGATTTCTCAACTCGAATAGCAAGCACGCTTTAAAAGCAGAAGAGCAGATTGATCCATTGCCGAGACACTGCAATCACAAATAATTTCAAGCAACGGGATTGCAGATCGCGATCGGGCAATTCCATGATGCAGTGAATTGAAATTGAAATAAAACAGATACTGAATTTTCGCTTCTCTATTGATTTTATCGAAATTGATTTCTCAACTTGAATAGAAAGCACGCTTTAAAAGTAGAAGAACAGATTGATCCATTGCCGAGACACTGCAATCATAAATAGTTTCAAGCAACGGGATTGCAGATCACGATCAGGGAATTCCATGATGCAGAGAATTGAAATTTAAAGAGAGGAACAAACGTGGTGTGTTAGTTCAGTGTACCTGGGATGCGAGCAGCAGAGCGGAGGAATTGCAGAGCGGGAGGCGCCTAGTCAAGGAGGAAGGTGAATTCCTGGGATGCGAGCAACAGAGCGGAGGAATTGCAGAGCGGGAGGCGCCTATTCGAGGAGGAAGGTGAATGAGCAGATCACGATTAGGCAATTCCTCCATCTCGAATTGGAAAAATTCCTTCGCGGCAACGATCTGTCAGCGAAATTTCAGGATCCCAGCTCGGATCCAATCTGCTTGGAAAAATCAGGGAGTGAATGCGGAGCGGAGAAAGGGGTTTGTGGAAAAATCAGGGAGTGAAGGCGGAGCAGAGGAAGGGGTGGCGTAGGCAGGGGAGTGTGGCGGAGGGCGGAGGGATTGCTGGCCGCCGGAGCTAGACAATTTTCAGAGCGGTGACAGAAACCGGGCAATTCCTCTGCCCAGGTAGACTACTCCCTAAGAGTTGATGATGAGCGTAATATTTGGGAGCGGTGCGCATGAGTTTCCATAAATGTTCACGTGAGGTAGGGAATTGAATTTTAATATGAATTAGTAATTTTATTTATTCATTTTTCATAAAATAAAATTCAGAAATAAAATATTATTTAAATAAATTAATTAAATAAATTAAACATAATAATTTTGAAAATTATATAAAATAAATAATTATGATTTTTAATCATTTTATTAATATGCAATATCACATATTTTATAGTTTATTAACCATTTTTATTTTATTTTAAAGTTTTATTGTGGGGCTATTTTTTCAACGATATTTTTTATTTATTTATTATTATTTTAGTTTAATAAGTTTTTAACAAATTTTTACTTGAAAATAAATCATGATTGTGGATTCAAAATGTTGATCCTTTAACTATTATAAAATATAGATCAAGAAAATTATTAAAACAAAATATTTTAATTTTTTTTAAATATATATTTGAAAATAATAAAAAGGTTAAGTGATCAATATACATAATTTCACAGAATTGTCTAATTGTAAAAATGGAAACTAAAAAATCAAATCAAAACATAAATTTTTGATTTATTATATTTTATTAATCCAAAATAAATTTATAATATAATTTTGATCACATCATTTTTTTTTTGAAAATTTACGACTCAAATTTAACTTTGTAATTCAAACTATCACATACAAATTAAAATAAATATAAATATATATTTTATTAACTAAAATAAATTTGTTTGAACAGTATAACTTTTTTTGGTTTACGAGAATTTACAGCTCAAATTTAACTTTGTGATTCCAGAAATATGTCCAACAAACTCCAAAACTTGTAACAAATTTTATTTTTTCTAATTCTGCGGAGAGCATTCAGCAGATAATTTTCCTTTCACGGCAGGGATATATGATCCGGAAACATGTTGCGAATGCGATCATAACCGACTGTCAGTTCTGACTCTATTAATGGTTAATACATTACTAGACAATTTTATATCCCACATCAAATGACATTCCTTCATGCATGGACATTTTCTACGGTCTCAAAAATCATTATTGTGAATTTGGTTGTGTTAGTTGGTTCATAAATTTGAAACCCTTACGAATCATTCTTATTTGTAGACACTCTCTCTCACATTGCAGGTGCAAGAACAATTCTAATGTCTATAGAAGATTGTAAATATTTTATTTTATAAATAAAAATTAGATAGATATTATGACAAGGAAGTTAGGGTAGGCCGTTGCCAAGAAAACCTTAACTACTTCCCTAATTATGAATTCTCCAAGGAAAGCCCTAGAGGGGTGCAAGGAGAGAGGAAGGAATCATGCTGAGAGGTTAGACGGAAGAGTAACTAAGTTTGGTGGTGACCAGATAGCGAAAGCATTGTGTGTTGGAGTCACGATTGCCGTAACACCAAAACCCGCAGGTGTTAGTGAATAGACACATCGTTAGAGTTAAGCACATGCCATGAAACACATGGGGAGCATTGAAATATCTTTCTACACCGTTATTAACGGGAAGCGTTGGATTATCCAATTCCCAACAATCTCCCTCCCAATGCGAGTCAGGTGTGTTTCGAACTCGAGACCTTTGGCTCTGATACCACTTGTTCGAGTCACGATTGTCGTTACACCAAAATTCACAGGTGTTAGTAAATAGACACATCGTTAGAGTTAAGTACATGCCACTAAACACAGGTGGAGCATTGAATTATCCTTCTACACTGCCATTAACGAGGAGCATTGGATTATCCAATTCCCAACACTGTGTGTAGAAGCTTGCAGATAGAGATTGGTCTTATGAGCAAGCTCGAGGGGAGACTTGGACCTGACGGCAAGTCTCATGGTTGGGAGGATTGAAAACTGCAAGTAATATAGGTGACTTCAATAGTTGAAATTTTCTTCTGTTATAGCAGTTCAAGTAGGTAACAATCCTGGAATTAATCTATTGTTATAAGTTGTGTATTGAATGTTAGATTAGGTAGCAGTTATATTTTGGAGATAATATTGTACAGTAATAGTTAATATTTGAGTTGGTATTGTACAGGTATAGTTAATAATTGAGTTAGTACAATACAAATTTAGTTATTATTTGGAACTAGAACTATTCAGGAATTATTTTAAGCTTCGGCAGAAAATACCTACATAAAAGAGATTTGGTACCAAGAAAACAGAATCAGGAAAATAAACTTGATTATGTTCTTCTGCTAAGAAGGAAAATAAAAATTAAACATGCACAACATCGCAAATAACAGAACTAAACATGTATAGCATAACATAATATAAGTGAAACTACACAACTTAGTATATCAGTTGGAAGTAGAAAAGAACAATTGAGAAAATAATCCTTTGCGAACATCAAGAAATGAAATAGTGTAAAACTGAACTAGGGTAATTGAGAAACTTTAGTAAAAGACTTCTTTAATTCTAGACCATGGAGCACTGTAACTTCTTTCTTTAACCTTTACTGATATTGGCATTTAAATAAAACCCAAAAATAGAATACGGACATGCAACATCTAGAATCATTTTAATTTCTTTCCTTACCATTTACTAAGATTGACATTTAAAATAAACCCAGAAACATAATACTGGCATGCAACATAAAGTCGACACTCAAAACCCTTGGAAAACATTACCATGTAGGCAAAAACATAATATTTTCGTATAATAGGAGCATTTGCAGAAAAGACACAGATTTATATTACAGTTCGATAAACTTCTTGGAAAAACGAAAAGTTTGCATATCAAGAAAAGGTGTGCCTTCATTATAGAATACATGGAGCAATGTCTAAGCTCAAACAAGAACCTAGCCTCTCTTTCTTTGCAGTGGCCCTCCATAATTGCTCATTATTGTTCCAAATTTGTACTATTTCCTGTTGCAGCCTCTTCACTATATCTACCAGCTAAGAGGGAAGTGAATTTCTACCTTCCCCCAATTCAATATACAAATCCTTGCCCCCCATGTTCGTTGGAGGATAGCTTTCTGTCATCATGTTGCAGTTCAGTCCACCTAAGTATCTTATGAACCATACCATCATAATGACCAGATTATATGATTTATTATTTATCATTTTTTTCTTTACCTAGGATGGTGCCTTCATGGCCTAGTGTAGTAACTGGAGCTCTAATACCATATGTCACATAACTCATCTTACACATTAAATAATTTTGAAAGATATACAT
>APFE030826500.1:0-73562 GCA_000404065.3 Pinus taeda | reverse complement strand
TCCATGCCATTCATCTTAGATTCCATTCCATCCATCTTAGCTTCCACGCCATTCATCTTGGCTTCATTTACCTTTAGTGAGAGTGAAATTTGGTGTACTTGGTCTTGTAATTTTGATATATCATGTTGCATTTCTTCCTCTTCCTCACGAGTCATGCTAGAGCTTTTAGGTTGCTTACTAGATGTCTCCATTTTCTTTCTTTGGGGCATTAATTAACGCTAATAATTCTTCACTATTCCCCTTTAATTCCTTCAAACTAATTTTTCAAGCCAATCTTATGCAAAATTAAAAAAAAAATTACACACTTTTTTCACTTTGTAGGAGCTCGATATTGAATTTGATGTATCTCTATAATTGCGGATTGTCCAGTTTTGAAATTACAACCTACAGTATCCCTCTATGTCCTCTTTCTAATGTCATCAGTCTAATCGAATTTAGATTCTCTAAGAAAGGGTTATGCACAATCTCCCAAGATGACCAGATTATATACCTTTTCAGAAGAGTGAACTACAGTCCTTCCTCATTTTGTAACTTCTTACGAAATTTCAATCTGATGCTCAAAACAAACGTTATGACAATTTTCCCCAGGTCACCTGTTTGGAATGTAATTCAGGAGTCTGCAAAAAGGCCAACTTCCTCAGATCCTATCTTCTCGAATATACAATGAACATCTATGTAATTTGGACACGAGGTTTAGAAAGATATCAGCCCAAATGGGTTTTTTTCAGCATCTAAAACATCACAGAAAAAATGTTATAGTGCAAATTCCACGATGACCTGTTTCGAGCAGCAAAACCCTAGAATCCAAAGCTCTGATACCAAATGTTAAGAAACAAGCTCATAGAAAAGATAAAAGATAGATCAATGCCTTAGAATTTAACCTCATCGAGGGGGAAACCTCCTTTACATTACACAAATGAACAATTATTGGATGATTCAAATGACAAAACCTCCTTTCTATATATAGGAGTCTAAGGGGTCACAATATAACCAAGGCGACCTAACAATAATAATATAAAGGCACAAAAATAAAAATAGAGGGATTCTATGGGGTACAATAATAACAATATGGGGACAATAGGGGTAAAAAAATATTAATAAGTGATACAACTACAATAGTAATGGGGAATCACTAGTATTATAGGGACCCAACACTTGGGAACCCAACCAAGTCATTAACCAAACAATGTTTTTCCCAACCCAAATTATCCCTTTGTCTGAAACTACTTTGTACACACCTTATCATAGCCATAGGCTTGCCTCCTGCAAGTCCTATTCTGAAATTATCCTAACACACTTCGTCCTTGGGGCACATGGAATTCACTGACACTCCTTAGCACACTACACTCTTATTTGTTCATTTCCAAGCATTTTGACCTAGTTCTACCGTGTGATGCCTTGGCACTAGCTAGTATACCTTTTCACTCCCTCCTTAGCACACCTAGAACTTGTTGAAAATTCATTTCCATCCATTTGAAATGAGTGCTCCCTTGTGTTTCCCTGGAAGTTGGCCCTCACACTCCCTAGCATGCATGGATAAAATATTTACAAAATTTGCCCATATCCTACTATATAGGGTTTGGTTTTTGACTAACTAAAAATGTCATAACTAAAGAGATAATCATGGGATATGATATAAAAATCCTCAAAATTCATTATCCAAATAGATTTGAGGAAAACCATGCCAAGTTAGTGGTCCACCAAGTTGAATTTCAAAAAGTTCTAGAGCCCTGTCAGCAATTATGGCCTAGCAAAATTGTGAAAAATGGGTCTCAAAGTGCCACTTGTAACTCCAAGATAGTAATTTCTGTGTAAAAATGAGAGATAATTTTGTCTATGGGTATGTTATGAACAAACACCTCCTCCTGTTTTCAAAAATACTTTCCCATTTGTTTAGAATCCAAGCTTGAAGTTGGCTGCACAGAAATGCAACAATTCATGGCAGAAGCGCAACAAAGAGTTGACTTGAAATTTTGATTACTTGAATGAGGTTTTGAGTATTGTTGAAGACCTGTGAATAAATTTGGTGATTTCCATTACACCTTGGAGCCTTTAAACCATGCAAAAACATCATTTTAGCCTCTTCAAACTTGATTCAAAGAGGATTATCCAGAAGCGCATCGAAAAGAGCAGCGAGCAAGAAAAATTCATATTTCTTTGAGCATAACACTTGTTCAAAAAATGAAAGAGATTATTGTGCTTGGTTCCATGGTTAACAAAAACCTCCCTTGTTTTTCTAAAATTCATCTCCATTTGGTCATAAATATCGTTTGAAATGGTGATAAAAACATAGTCAAAAGCACAACAATTCTCCTGTAGGAATTGTAGTTTGCACATATCTCCCAAATGGTAAATCCAAATGGGCTGAAATTTTTAAAGAAAGTTAATATCAACATAATTAATCTCCAAAAACAATTGCATCCCAATTGGAGTTACAAATCTTGAAAAAATCCCAAAATAGTTGTAGATAATGATGGCTCATTTCTCGAAAATTGTGCATCCTTTTGAGCTGAAATTGAGTGGGTGTTTTCATTTTGTCCCTATTCATCTCCTGTAAAAATTTCATGGAAAATGGATGTGAGGTTTAAGACATATGACAAGAATATTGTGACTAGGTAAAAGCGCAGTGCAAGAGCAGCAACTTAGGGGAAGGGAACGAGAGGGAAGGGAGGTAGGAAAAATTATGGGAAAAATACGGGGGATAGGTATGGTGTTAGGAAAATACTAGAAGTGGAATTTCTAAAAAATCGTGAGGTAAAAGGGGGAAGAAGGTCAAAACATAGACCTAGGGTAAAAGCACAATAGATTTCTAGGGCTTTTTTGTAAAACAAGGAAATGAAAGGATTTTGATGAGGGGAATGATGGAGAATGGCCAGTGAAGGATGATGAAAGAGGTATAATATTAAAACGAAGGCCTTTGAATCTTGAATGAAACTATGAATCTTAGGTTACTCATGTATAATTTCAACTTATCCAACTTAACAAGTTACGAAGACAAGGCTCACATCCAACTGTGGTCATAAAATTAAACAACTAAGCAACAAATTTTATATGTTGACATGCCATAACATCTGGCACACCTAAGAATCCCTTGGCACTATGTAGCATGTGTTAGCATTTCCCACATTTCTTAGCATGCTTTTGCACTTCCTAGCACTTGCTGACACTTAGCACACCTCATACTCACTAGCTAAGTCCCTCGGTCACACTCTTATTCATTCATTTCCATGCATTTGAAACTACTGCTCCTTTGTGCTTCCCTAGAACTTGGCCCTAACAGTGCCTAGTATGTCTTGGCACCACACCTTGGCGCTTGGAACTTCTTGGCATGCCTAAAATGCCTTTGAACTATCTAACATGTGTTAGTACTTCTTGGCATTCCCTGGATCACCTTGGCACTCCCTAGCTATGATGTCCTCATAGATAGCCTTACTTTTTTTGCGACTAGGGAACCCAACCAAGTCATTAACTAAATAATGTTGTGCCCAACACAAATTCTCCATTTGTATGAAACTACTTTGTATACACCTTATCACAACCATAGGCTTACCTCCTATAAGTCCTATTTTGAACTTATGCTAACACATTTCGTCCTTGGGGCACCTAGAATTTGCTGACACTCCTTGGCACACAACACTCTTATTTGTTCATTTCCAAGCATTTTGACCTAGTTCTCCCTTGTCATGCCTTGGCACTAGCTAGTATACCTTTTCACTCCCTCCTTAGCACACTTAGAACTCACTGAAATTTCATTTCAATGCATTTCAAATGAGTGCTCCCTTGTGTTTCCATGGCACTTGGCCCTCACACTCGCTAGAATGCATGGATAAAATATTTACAAAATTTTCCCATATCCTACTATTCAGGGTTTGGTTTCTAACTAACTAAAAATGTGATAACTGAAGATATAATCATGGGATATGAAAGAAAAATCCTCAAACTTCATTATCCAAATATATTTGAGGTTGACCATGCCAATTTGGAGGTCCACCAAGTAAAATTTTAAAAAGTTCTAGAACCCTGTTAGCAATTATGGCCTAGTGAAATTGTGAAAAATGGGTCTCAAAGTGCCACCTGTAACTCCAAGAAAGTAAATGTCGCGTAAAAAATGAGAGAGGCTTTTGTTTTTAGTTCTGTTATGAACAAAAACCTCCTCCCATTTAAAAAAATAATTTCCCATTTGTTCAGAATCCAAGCTTGAAGTTGGTCGCACAGAAATGCAACAAATCATGGTAGAAGTGCAACAAATAGTTGATTTGAAATTTTGATGACTTGAATGAGGTTTTGAGTGTTGCTAAAGAATTGTGAAGAAATTTGGAGATTTTAACTAAACCTTGGAGCCTTTAAACCATGAAAAAACATCATTTTAGCCTCACAAACTTGATTCCAAAACGGATTGTCCAGAAGTGCAGCGAAAAGAGCAACAAGGAAGAAAAACTCTTATTTCTTTAAGCATAACACCTGTGCAAAAAATGAAAGAGGTTATTGTGCTTGGTTCCATGGTTAGCAAAAACCTCATTTGTTTTCCAAAATTCATCTCCATTTGGTCATAAATATCTTTTGAAAATGATGATAAAAATATAGTCAAAAGCGCAATAACTCTCCTGTAGAAATTGTATTTTGATCATATCTCCCAAACGGTAAATCCAAATGGGCGGAAATTGTTACACAAAGTTAATATCATCATAATTCACCTCCACAAAATATTTCAGCCCAATTGGAGTCACACATAGCGATGAAATCCCAAAATGCATGTAGATGATGAAACCTCATTTCTCGAAAATTGTGCATCATTATGAGTTTATATTGACTGGGTGTTTTCATTTCATCCCCATTCATCTCCTGTGAAAATTTCATGGCAAATGGACGTGAGCTTTTAGAGATATGACGAGAACATGGTGACTAGGTAAAAGCGTAGTGCAAAAGAGCAACAACTTAGGGGAAGGGAATGAGAGGGAAGGGAGGTAGGAAAAATTATGGGAAAATATGGGGGATAGGTATGGGTGTTAGGAAAATACAAGAAGTGGAATTTCTAAAAAATAGTGAGAAAAATAGGGGAAGAAGATCAAAACACAGACCTAGGGTAAATGCGTAGCAAATTTCTAGGTTTTTTGTAAAATAAGGAAATGAAAGGAATTTGATGAGGGGAATGATGGAGAATGGCCAGTGAAGGATGATGAATGAGGTATAATCTTAAAACAAAGGCCTTTGACTCCTGAATGAAGCTATGAATCTTAGGTTACTCATGTATAATTTCAACTTATCCAACTTAACAACTTACGAAGATAAGGTTCACATCCAATTGTGATAAAATTAAACAACTAAGCAACAAATTTTACATCTTGACATGCCATAGCATCTGGCACGCCTAATAATCCCTTGGCACTATGTAGCACTTGTAAGCATCCCCTGCATTTCTTGGCATGCTTTGGCAGTCCGTAGCACTCCCTGATACTTAGCACACCTCATACTCGCTAGCTAACACTCTCTGTCACACTCTAATTCATTAATTTCCATGCATTTGAAACTACTGTTCCCTTTTTTTCCCTGGAACTTGGCCCTAACACTCCCTAGCATGTACTGGCACCACACCCTAGTGCCTGGAACTTCTTGGCATGCCTAAATTCCTTGGAACTATCTAGCATGTTTTAGTACTTCCTGGCATTCCCTGGAACATCTTGGCACTCCCTAGCTATCATGCCCTCATAGATAGCCTTACTTTTTTTGCAACTTGGGAACCCAACCAAGTCAGTAACAAAACAATGTTGTGCCCAACCCAAACTCTCCCTTTGTTTGAAACTACTTTGTACACACCTTATAACAACCATAGGCTTGCCTCTTGCAAGTCCTATTCTGAACTTATCCTAACACACTTCGTCCTTGGGGCACCTAGAATTCGCTGACACTCCTTGGCACACAACACTCTTATTTGTTCATTTCCAAGCATTTTGACCTAGTTATCCCTTGTGATGCCTTGGCACTGGCTAGTATACCTTTTCACTCCCTCCTTAGCACACCTAGAACTCGCTAACAATTCATTTCCATGCATTTTAAATGATTGCTCCCTTGTGTTTCCCTAGCACTTGGCCCTCATATTCCCTAGCATGCATGGATAAAATATTTACAAAATTTGCCCATATCCTACTATCTAGGTTTTGGTTTTTGACTAACTAAAAATGTGATAAGTGAAGAGACAATCACGGGATATGATATATAAAACCTAAAACTTCATTATCCAAATATATTTGAGGTCAACCATGCCAATTTGGAGATCCACCAAGTCGAATTTCAAAAAGTTCTAGAACATTGTCAGCAACTATGGCCTAGCGAAATTGTGAAAAATGGGTCTCAAGGTGCCACCTGTAACTTCAAGATAGTAACTACTAGGTAAAAAATGGGACAGGCCTTTTTTTTGGGTATGTTATGAATAAAACATCCTCACGTTTTCAAAAATACTTTCTCATTTGTTTAGAATCCAAGCTTGAAGTTGGTCGCACAGAAATGCAACAAATCATGGCAGAAGCGCAACAAATAGTTGACTTGGAATTTTGATGACTTGAATGAGGTTTTGAGTGTTGCTGAAGACCTATGAAATTTGTAGATTTCCACTACACCTTGGAGCCTTTAAACCATGCAAAAACATCATTTTAGCCTCTTCAAACTTGATTCCAAAATGGATTGTCTAGAAGGGTAGAAAAAAGAGCAGCAAGGATGAAAAACTTGTATTTCTTTAATCATAACACCTGTGTTAAAACTTAAAGAGGTTATTGTGATTGGTTCCATGGTTAAAAATAACCTCCCTTGGTTTTCCAAAATTCATCTCCATTTGGTCATAAATATCTTTTGAAAATGATGATAAAAATATAGTCAAAAGCATAGCAACTCTCCTGTAGCAACTGTATTTTGAGCATATCTTCCAAACGGTAAATCCAAATCGGCTGAAATTTGTATAGAAAGTTAATATCATCCAAAAAAAATTGTAGCCCAATTGGAGTCACACATTTCGAGAAATCTCAAAATGGCTGTAGATGATGATGCCTCCTTTCTCAAAACCCATGCATCCTTTTGAGTGGAAATGGAGTGGGTGTATTCATTTCATCCCCATTCATTTGCTATAAAAATTTCATGGAAAATTGATGTGAGGTTTAATAGATATGATGAGAACATGGTGACTAGGTTAAAGTGTAGTGCAAAAGAGTAGGAACATAGGAGGAAGGGAATGAGAGGGAAGGGAGGTAGGAAAAATTATGGGGAAAATATGGGGGATAGGCATGGGTGTTAGGAAAATACTAGAAGTGGAATTTCTAAAAAATAGTGAGAAAAAGGGGGAATGAAGATCAAAACACAAAACTAGGGTAAATGCGCAGCAAATTTCTAGGGTTTTTTGTAAAATAAGGAAATGAAAGAATTTTGATGAGGGGAATGATTGAGAATGGCCAGTTAAGGATGATGAAGGAGGTATAATCTTAAAATGAAGGCCTTTGACTCCTGAATGAAGCTATGAATCTTAGGTTATTCAGGTATAATTTCAACTTATCCAACTTAACAAGTTACGAAGACAAGGCTCACATCCAACTGTGGTAAAATTAGACAACTAAGCAATAAATTTTACATCTTGACATGCCATAACATCTGGCACACCTAATAAGCCCTTGCACTATATAGCACATGTTAGCATCCCCCACATTTATTAGCATTTTTTGGCACCCCCTAGCACTCCCTGACACTTAACACACCTTGTACTCTCTAGCTAACACTCTCTATCACACTCTTATTCATTCATTTCCATGCATTTGAAACCATTGCTCCCTTATGTTTCCCTAGAACTTGGCCCTAACACTCCCTAGCATGTGTTGGCGCCTGAAACTTCTTGGCATGCCTAAATACCTTAGAATTGTCTAGCATGTGTTAGTACTTCCTGGCGTTCCCTGGAACACCTTAGCACTCCATAGCTATCATGCCCTCATAGATAGCCTTACTTTTTTTGCAACTTGGGAACCCAACCAAGTCATTAACAAAAAAATGTTTTGCCCAACCCATATTCTCCCTTTGTCTGAAACTACTTTGTACAAACCTTATCACAACCATAGGCTTGCCTCCTGCAAATCTTATTATGAACTTATCCTAAGACACTTCATCCTTGGGGCACCTGGAATTTTCCGACACTCCTTGGCACACAACACTCTTATTTGTTCATTTCCAAGCATTTTGACCTAGTTCTCCCTTGTCATGCCTTGGTACTCGCTAGTGTACCATTTCACTCCCTCCTTATCACACCTAGAACTCACTGATAATTCATTTCCATGCATTTGAAATAAGTGCTCCCTTGTGTTTCCCTGGCACTTGGCCCTCACACTCCTTAGCATGCATGGATAAAATATTTACAAAATTTGCTCATATCCTACTATCTAGGGTTTGGTTTTTTACTAACTAAAAATGTGATAATTGAAGAGGTAATCATGGGATATGATATAAAAATCCTCAAGATTCATTATCCAAATATATTTGAGTTCAACCATGCCAAGTTGGAGGTCCACCAAGTTGAATTTCAAAAAGTTCTAGAAACCTGTCACCATTTATGGCCTAGAGAAATTGTGAAAAATGGGTCTCAAAGTGCCACTTGTAACTCCAAGACAGTAAATGCTGTGAAAAAAATGAGAGAGGCTTTTGTTTTTGGGTATGTTATTAACAAAACCTCCTCCAATTTTCAAAAGTACTTTCCCATTTGTTTAGAATTCAAGCTTGAAGTTGGTCGCAGAGAAATTTAACAAATCATGGTAGAAGCGCAGCAAATAGTTGACTTGAAATTTTGATGACTTGAATGAAATTTTGTGTGTTTCTGAAGACTTGTGAAGAAATTTGGAGATTTCCACTACACTTTGGAGCCTTTAAACCATGCAAAAACATCATTTTAGCCTCTTCAAACTTGATTCCAAAACGGATTGTCCAGAAGCGCAGCGAAAAGAGTAGCAAGAAAGAAAAACTCATATTTCTTTAACCATAACACCTATACAAAAATTGAATGAGTTATTGTGCTTGGTTCCATGGTTAACAAAAACCTCCCTTGGTGTTCCAAAATTCATCTCCATTTGGTCATAAATATCTTTCAAAAATGATGATAAAAACATAGTCAAAAGCGTAGCAACTCTCCTGTAGCAATTGTATTGTGAGCATATCTCCCAAACGGTAAATCCAAATGGGCTAAAATTTTTACAGGAAGTTAATCTCACCATAATTCATTTCCAAAATAAATTTCAGCCAAAATGGAGTCACACATCTCGAGAAAATCCCAAAATGGTTGTAGATGATGACACCTCATTTCTCGAAAACCATGCATTATTTTGAGTTGAAATTGACTGGGTGTTTTCATATCATCCCCATGCATATCCTATAAAAAATTCATGGCAAATGGATGTGATGTTTAAGAGATGGTGAGAACATGGTGTCTAGGTAAAAGCATAGTGCAAAAGAGCAACAACTTAGGGGAAGGGAATGCAAGGAAAGGGAGGTAGGAAAAATTATGGGAAAATACAGGGTATAGATATGGGTATTAGGAAAATACTATAAGTGGAATTTCTCAAAAATAGTGAGAAAAAGGGGGGAAGAAGGTAAAAACACACACCTAGGGTAAAAGCACTGCAGATTTCTAGGGTTTTTTGTAAAATAAGGGAATGAAAGGATTTTGATGAGGGGAATGATGGAGAATGGCCAGTGAAGGATGATGAAGGAGGTATAATCTTAAAATGAAGGCATTTGACTCTTGAATGAAACTATGAATCTTAGGTTACTCATGTGTAATTTCAACTTATCCAACTTAACAAGTTACGAAGACAAGGCTCACATCCAATCGTGGTCATAAAATTAAACAACTAAGCAACAAATCTTACATCTTGACATGTCATAGCATTTGGCATGCCTAATAATCCCTTGGCACTATGTAGCATGTGTTAGCATTCCCCACATTTCTTGGCATGCTTTGGCACTCCCTAGCACTCCGTGAAACTTATCACACCTCATACTCACTAGCCAACACTCTCTGTCACACTCTTATTCACTCATTTCCATGCATTTGAAACCACTACTCCCTTGCGTTTCCTTGTAACTTGGCCCTAACACCCCCTAGCATGTGTTGGCACCACACCCTAGCGCCTGGAACTTCTTGGCATGCCTAAAATTCCTTGGAACTATCTAGCATGTGTTAGTACTTCCTGGCATTCCCTGGAACACCTTGGCACTCCCTAGCTGTCATGCCCTCATAGATAGCCTTACTTTTTTTGTGACTTGGGAACCCAACCAAGTCATTAACAAATCAATGTTGTGCCCAACCCAAATTCTCCCTTTGTCTGAAACTACTTTGTACACACCTTATCACAACCATAGTCTTGCCTCCTACAAGTCAAATTCTGAACTTATCCTAACACACTTCATCGTTAGGGAACCTGGAATTCGCTGACACTCCTTAGCACACAACACTCTTATTTGTTCATTTCCAAGCATTTTGACCTAGTTCTCCCTTGTGATGCCTTGGCACTAGCTAGTATACCTTTTCACTCCCTCCTTAGCACACCTAGAACTCGCTAACAATTCATTTCCATGCATTTGAAATGAGTGCTCCCTTGTGGTTCCCTAGAACTTGGCCCTCACACTCCCTAGCATGCATGGATAAATATTTACAAAATTTGCCCATATCCTACCATCTAGGGTTTGGTTTTTTACTAACTAAAAATGTGATAACTAAAGAGATAATCATGGGATATGATAGAAAAATCCTCAAACTTCATTACCCAAATAGATTTTAGTTCAACCATGCCAATTTGGAGATCAACCAAGTCGAATTTCAAAAAGTTCTAGAACCTTGTCAATAATTATGGCCCAGAAAAATTGTGAAAAAAGGGTCTCAAAGTGCTACCTGAAACTCCAAGACAGTAATTGTTGTGTAAAAAATGAGAGAGACTTTTGTTTTTGGGTATTTTATGAACAAAAAACTCTTGTTTTCAAAAATACTTTCCCATTTGTTCAGAATCCAAGCTTGAAGTTGGTCGCACATAAATGCAACAAATCATTGTAGAAGCGCAACAAATAGTTCACTTGAAATTTTCATGACTTGAATGAGGTTTTGAGTGTTGTTGAAGACCTGTAGCAGTTACATTTTGAGCATATCTCCGAAACGGTAAATCCAAATGGGCTGAAATTGTTAAAAAAAGTTAATATCATCATAATTCACCTCCACAAAAAATTCAGCCTAATTGGAGTCACACATCTCGAGAGAATCCCAAAATGTCTGTAGATGATGATGCCTCATTTCTCAAAAACCATGCATCATTTCGAGTTGAAATGGAGTGGGTGTTTTCATTTCATCCCCATTCATCTCATGTAAAAATTTCATGGAAACAGATGTGAGGTTTAAGAGATATGACAAGAATATGGTGACTAGGTAAAAGCACAGTGCAAAAGAGAAACAACTTAGGGGAAGGGAATAAGAGGGAAGGGAGGTAGGAAAATTTATGGGAAAAATATGGGGGATGGGTATGGGTGTTAGGAAAATACTAGAAGTGGAATTTCTCAAAAAAAGTGAGAAAAAGGGGGGAAGAAAGTCAAAATATAGACCATGATTGAAATTCTGATAAACATGCAACATTGGTTGCCTTAGAATACATAAAGTTAAGCCATTGTACTAGTCTATAATTAGCTATAAGAGAATATAAGATAATAGTTATTGAGAGATTATCCAAAATGTGAAACATGCCTATTGTAGATAATTCTATAAGAAGGTTTGTTTACTAGCTTCATTAAGATTTTTTCTTCCTACTTCTTGTATCGGCATAAAGAATATTTATTTCATTTTCCATGTAAAAGCTACAAGGAATAATGAACAATTTTAGAGGTCAAGCACATGTATTCATATATGTTTCATGATAGCAAAAAGTATTTCATGCACATGGATCTATGTGTTGCATTGATCCATAACTTTGTTTTCATAAAGAAAAAGATGTGGGCAACTAGATTTTAGGCAGTTCTACTACAAGGATTTTTCAAATTTGATAGTTGTCACATGTTTGATGTTGGGCAGACTGGATAGCTATCACATGTTTAAAATTGGATAGATCACATCATTGGAGATTTCCTTGTTCATTTTTAGTTTACAATTAAAGAGTACATGCTCATAAATGCTTGAGAAAAAGTATTGTTGGTCATCAAGATAAAACAGACAACAAATGTAGATGGAACTTATAGAGAATTTTCAATATCATATTTAGAAACAAATTGATGTTTGATAAATGTGCTATAGCAATTGCTAAAATCTTTAATAAGTTATATTCTAACCCTTAAAGGAACAGGACTTGAGGTCATTTCTCTATCCTCATAAAAGGGTTACATCCAATATATGTTCTCTCGAAAATTCCAACAAGTAGAGGAGCCTTGTAGACACTACAGTGTGGGGATTGTAAGGACACTCTGAAAGCAATGAATATACCAATTCCTCAATCATGTTCGTCATTTAGTACAAAGGTTAAATAGTGGTATTTTACACAAAATACTAAGATAAATTTTGAAATATAAGAAAACAAATTAACTAAATCATTTTCAATGAAATTTGCAACTTACCCATGTCCTAAAATGAAAATATTTATCATTAGTAAAGTGGAGAATGGAGAATTTACATGGTTTCATGGTTGTTTAAGCCATAATTGAAAAGGTTTCTGGCTATCAACAAAAATCACACAACATTTACAAAACATGATAAGACATTTACGTTGAAAAGTATTGCATGCACGTGGATCTACGTTTTGCATTGATCCATATCTTTGCTTTCACAAAGACAAAGATGTCGGCAACTAAATTTTAGACAGTTATACTACAAGGATTTTTCAGATTTGATAGTTGTCACATGTTTGATATTAGATAGATTGGATAGTTGTCACAGGTTTGATATTTGATAGATCACATCATTGGAGCTTTCCTTGTTCATTTTTGGTTTACAATTAAAGATTACATGCTCATAAATGCTTGAGAAAAAGGATTGTTGGTCATCAAGATAAAACAGATAGCAAAGGTAGATGGAACTTACACAAAATATTCAATATCAAATTTAAAAACAAATTAATGCTTGATAAATGTGCAATAACAATTGATAAGATCTTTAACAAGTTATATTTTAACCCTTAAAGGAACTAGACTTGAGGTCATTTATCTATCCTTATAAAAGGGTTACATCCAATATATGTTCTATTGAAAATTCCAATAATTAGAGCCTTGCAGACACTATAGTTTGGGGATTGCAAGGACAGTCTGAAATATAATACGAAGAGGAAATTTTGAAATATAAGAAAACAACTTAACTAAATCATTTTCAATGAAACTTGCAACTTACCCCTGTCCTCAAATGCAAATAGCTATCATTACTAAAGTGCATAATGGAGAATTTACATGGTTTCATTGAAAAGGTTTTTGGTTATTAGCAAAAATCACACAACATTTACAAAACATGATAAGACAATATATATGTAGCATGATAAGACTATATATCCAACATATAAACAATAGCCAAACAGTAGCAAGAACAATGCAGTACATCTAATGTAAAGGAACATATATCTTATAGAAGGATAAGAGTAATCATGTATCCAACATCTTAGCCATGATATTAATCAAAATTAAGTTATCACATTCTGCATTCAACATCCTCAAATAGTCAAGACATTAATTTCCCAAGTCATTGCTCTCAATCATAAATCAATTCAATGTCACTACTCTTCCAACATATAAAACTGTTAAGTGCATTTGCTAAATACTCACATCGATTACTTCTACGCTTAAGCTTGATTTCATAATCAGAATCAACCAAGATTGATTGTGGGCACACAAAATAATATCCCTCTCCTAATTCTTATCCATTGGGCATGACAAAATTTTGTTCAGTATTTTATATGTAACCTCTTGCAACCTTCACTTGACCATTAATATATCTAAGTAAACATTTTTTTCCATTCAATCCTATATTTGAAGTTAGTAATTGCATTTGACCTTGCAAATAGACAAATTGTAGTGAGATTCCATAGAATAAGAAAATAATATTAAACAAGAAAATAAACAAGTATATAACTTACTTGTGTTATTGAGTCACCAATTAGGTCATGAATATGTTGTCCTGAAGTCAATGAAGTTTGTTTTGGTGAAGCCTGACTATGACTTAAGGAACTTTGCTAAAAAATAAACAGTTTGCATGAGATACCATGAAATCAGAAAATGAAGGATTAAGCTTCAAAACCAATGTTTCATTAATTATGCATCCTACAACAATATAATCATATTCATATTGACATTGTGCTTTTAAAATCACAATCTTCAATGATGGCATACATAAAAAATAAATATTCTACACATGTAATCCTTACATTGTTGACTATTTCTGAATCAACTCGACCATTTTCTTTTCCCGCGTCTGTGGAAGCTTTCCATTCCATTAATTCTTCAACAACTGCCTTCAATCTTCCAAGTTCCTTATCTTTTTCTCTCATATATATATATATATATTATTATATAATATATATATATATATATATATAATATATATATATATATTATATATATATATATATTATATATATATTATATATATATATATATATTATATATATGAGTAACCCCAAAGCCAACCCACGTACATGACTCCTTCTCTTAGGCCCCAAAACTATTGCAATGGCATCTTCCTTTGTTGCATATGCAGGAGACACCAAAACGTTCTTTATTGATTCAATATGTTTCTAGCAATGACAACATTTCAACAAATACATGTAAGAAACATCATTAATATTTAAAAAAAGAAAAAAATAAATAGATACAAGAATAGGTGGGGAACTTACTATTCTTTCTGCACTAAATGATGACATTGGTGTGCCGTCCTTCTTTGTATGACATTTCATCCACACATCAGCCCTAGTTACAGGAATATCATTTTGATTGAAAGTTTGATTCTAGTCACAAAAAATACAACAGTGCAGTTAAGTATATTTGCAGTTAGTAATTGTAAAGAAAAAATAGATTTGGTTACAACCTACAAGATCATGTTCAACTCTATCGTAACCTCTATGACCGGAAGTGTGGGTCTCTTTCTCTAATGCCCTATTTTCCTTATTTACTTTTGCCTTCTCCTACAAAAAATGGATGCTTAGATTGAAGTTGATTGTGTGCAAGGATTCAAAGTCAAATCTCATTTGATGACAACAATTAGATTTGTCTTTCATTTTTACCTTGAATTTAGGGTCAGATTGTATTCTAACAAATTCAATCCAATTGGTTTCATTTACTCCACTGGAAACATTTTCCATCCTCTCCTCATCTGTTTTGTATTTCAAATAGTAATTTTTATACAAATTATATCTGTAAATTCTCAAGCATTGGGATACTGCTTTATAACACCATTATTCGACTAACAAATCTATTTGGTAGGTACATTACAATAGATAAACAACACATTATTAGATATAAAGTATTATTTGAAGTTAAACTTATCATACACACATGTTCAACATATACCAATGAAATTTAGAAAAAAAATCCAATAATAATTTAGTTAATACTCACATTGATTGCACTCCATATGTCTTTCTTAAGTGCTTCAGGAACTTGTTTCCATTCCATGTGTTTGATGCCGATAATCTCTCTCGCAAGAACAACTAAAAAAGAGGAGAATTTCTCTGGCTGTGGACCAATAGGTTGTCCCCTCTCATTAAATTGAATTTCAGGCAATGCAGAGGCCTCTATATTTTATTTCCAAAGAGGCATTTGTTGGTCCTCTACCCTTCCTTTGCACATTTATTGTAATATGGGCTTGGGTAGTCGCATCTCCCCCTTCCAAACCATGCTCTTGTTGTGGTTTTTCTTACTCCACACCATGATCTAGTTGTGATGATTCTTACTTCAAACCATGATGTTGTTGTGATGGTTTTTGTTGAGATTTTATTGGAAAACAAATCACACCTCTTAAGACAATAACAATATGAATCTCTTAACATAAAATCTTGAAGTATTTATACAAAAAATACAAATTTGAGAAATGATCATACCTTCCAATGGTTCATGCACATTTTTCTCAAAAATATGTGCATTAGAATTGTTGCTGACACTAAAGCAACTAGTTTCATGTTGCAATGGGGCAATGTATCCTGGTGCTCTCTTTTGTAGGTGTGTTTTGATGATGCCACTTCGGAAGTTGTCATTTTCTTCATAATGTGGCTTGACTTTGTGGTTTTACTCACTGTTAAAAGTGTTCTCTTACGATGTCTTTCAATCCTGTTGAATACCTACAAATATAGATTATGACACTTGATCAAGTTAGTAAGACAAATGTTAAAGTAGAAAAGAAAGCACAATAATTGTTAAAAAATTATTGACGTCCAAAACAAAAAATAATGTCTTACCTCGGTATGGATATCCGCAGATAGACTACATAACAAAAAAAACATTTTTATTAGCACATCCTTGCCATTTCATAAGAGTTCAATTTAGATCGGGTCCATTTTTGTTATCTTAAAACAATGCCCATCTCCACGTGTGCCAAAACAGAGTGTAAGTTATAGATGTTTTGACTGAAATCATTAACCAAAACAATTAGATACATTTCCACAACATGTTACCTCCAAATGCCCAAAACCATGAAACATCACACCAATGAATCAAACTACGAACCTTTCATTTATGTTCTCAAATATTAAGAAGCATGAGTTGTAAAATTTTATTGTGTGAAGCCACAACGACATTACCATTTCTAGAGAACAAATTGCAAAGTGGTGTGAACGGGTTCACATATAACAATAGTTGAGGAGTTATTTTGCTTAAAGATAAACAATACACTATTATTATGTGAATAGTTAGGCTAAAAGAAGTTTAAAACCATTGCTATGTAAATAGCTAGGCTGAAAGAACCATTATAGAAGTCCAATGGAAAAATAGATATTTAGAAAAAAAGCATCTAACAGTAATCATGTTGAGAAAAACACTTGAATGATATATTGAAGCAATGGATGCCATGTGCATGTCAATAAAACTCCCCAAATCCATCGTGCTTATCATGTTATGGACTCCAAAAAAGGCAACTAAATAATAGAGGCTCAGACGTTTTAGGAACAAACCCTAGTTTCTCTGGAATCTGTCTAGATTCATCTTTATGTGAGTACCTTCTAGCCTTCTATGCAAAATTTGTAGCATAAACCTCACCACTTATATCTTTTGATAGGAGTAAATTGTAAAGAGACCTATTGTGTCATAAAGCATCATTAAATAAGGATTACAATTAGTAAAGGTTACTTTGCAATAGAAAATTGAATTATAGTAGTTTCTTACATGTACTTGAAAGTACCTCTTGGGTAGCCTATGATAGTCAAACAAGGTAAGAGCCTAATATAACTTTCCCTTAAAGTGAAAAATCATAATGGGAACTAGTTTCGGGAAGCTATGTAGATGCATATCTGAATTTGCCAATGTGGTTGCTATAATAGATGACAACGAGCATATACTAAGACCTATAGCTATAGGTGTAGTTCCAACAAGTGCATAGGGTTCCTATGCTTAGACAAAGTATCAAATTTTATATGATGTTGGAATATGTGGGATACAAAACATTCAAGAAATTAATTTAACCCAATAATCAGTCCAATAACTAATTTGTGGAGTACCACCAAATAGTGATTCAACACATTAACAGTAGCACAGTAAGTACTCACTGACACCAACACAATGCACATGCATATCTTCCTTAGCAACTATACAATAAAGAAGCCAACAAATGAATTTTAGTGTTATGTTGAAACAAAATCAGATTGGGAATGTGGCATTGGCATTTAAATATCAGTTGGGTGATTTGCAAAAGCAAATGGGTCTATGTTTGTTACCCACAAATTGCATTCTACTATACAATTTACGCACAGAAATTCACCAACCAAAGAAAGCACACAATAGATGGCCATGTAATAGACATAAGGATGTTAGTACTGTGAAATTCCAAACAGGAATACCATCATTTGATGGGAATTTTACTATGCTCAAGAAATTGCTAGAAAGGCTGAGATATGCAATCTAATCAAATTTTTTGGTGCATTCTTACTCACTGACTCCCTATCACACACACATTGTCTAAAGAGGCACAAAAAGTTTGAAATGCAGCTTAGAAAGAATGAGATATGCAATATAACCAAACTTTTTGGTGCATTCTATCACACACACGTTGTCTAAAGAGGCATAAAAAGTGTGAAATGCATCTTAAGATCTATAATTGATTAGTAATTTTATCTAAGGATATGTGGAAGACATCCTTCAAGACATGACAAGGACTGCTTGCATGGCCACTTATGTCATTAAGTGTTACCAATTATGGCCTTGCGACATTCATGAGATGATGAACAAAGTTCTACAACCACATATTTACTCAACTCTAATTATGTACTTAGACATATTACTTTTCAGCTGGACCTAGGATGAATAAACCAAGTGTTTGCAGCACGTGACAAGTTATTTGTGAACATGAAGAAGTGTGCATTTGGGTAGAAGAAACTTGATTATCTTGGATTTCTGTGTGAACCACGATGGACTAAGCATTGATCCAATGAAGTTTTCAACCATTGTTATTTGGCCACCACGAAAGATCAACCTTGACCTACAATATTTCAAGCAAATGGTGAACTATCTCAAGAATTATATTGCATAGTTTCCCCATGACATGCATCCTCCCAATGATTACAAGCGCCTAGGATATGAAATTAGAAGATTACTAATTTTTTTCTATAGCTTGGTTGAGGCATCCTAACATAGATTACAATATTTATGGTTACATGTGAATGATGTAGTTCTCTTAATTGTGATTCATGTGGATGATTTGATTATCGCTAAAAATAATGGCGATTTAATTTAAGTCTAAAGTCACAATTGAAAGATACATTTGAAATGACTAACTTTGATCGGAATTTGCCAATGTGGTTGCTTTAGTAGATGAAAACAAACATATACTATGACCTATAGCTATAGGTGGAATGACAACAAATGCACAGGGTTCCTATGCTCAGACAGAGTATCAACTTTTATATGATGTTGTAAGATGTGATATTAAAAATATTCAAGAAAATAATTTAACCCAACAATCAGTCCAATAGCTAATTTGTGGAGTACCACCAGCTAGCACTGCAATTAGGTTTATTTTAATTATCAGATAGCCACTAAGGGGTGTGTTCTTGTCACCAGCCGCCCCCCCTGTTCAGATCACACGAGAGCTGAGAAGGATTGAATGGAACCATTAGCAAACCCTAAATTAGCATGAACCATAAGTATATCATAAGGAGAAGAGGAGATGAACCCATGATTAAGAGGAACATAAGATATGGTAGCATTTGATTCTTTTATGGTACTATGATACATGAAATTTTTATGACATTATGATAAACAAGTTTGGAAATCTATGTGGCTCTATGATGCTTATCTATGGTTCATAACACATCTAAAGTATTATATCACTGTGGAATGAAACTCTGCCATATATATTTTTGAGAATTAAAAATGTTTTCAAGGAGATCTACATAAACATGGCATCCTGATAGATTCAAGGAATTCAAGGCATCCAAGGTAGCCAAATTTTCTGAAGATGATAGATTGGAAAAGAATACAGTGGTCTGAACTAATAAAAAAGGACAAAGGAATACGGCTTGCTAGTTAATATTTGTAAGGACCCGCACTATGGAGCCACAACCTAGTCAAGGCATTAATAAACCTTGATTATTTCACGCATATTGCCATTATCATTAGTGATGGTGATATTATGATTTGGGGTGATGTAGCGATTTAGAAAGCATTGTGAACATGATGATCACAGTGAGGTCCATGCTGGCAACATGGATAGCTAGTCAGTTGAAATGACAGGTTGCAGTTATATGCTTTTATATATAATTTTTTAACTGTGTTCAGCTTGGCATTCGACTAGGGGTTTTACAATTCTAACATATTATTTCAGTTTTCCTGTTGTCCACATTTTGAGGATGGAACTTCCAAGTAGGGTGAGGTAGGAGTCATTCCTATTCACATCCTCTGGAATAAAATAAGTAACAAAGGGGCCTGGTTATGTGCTCTTGATTCACTTTTGCTGCACTCTGGGTTCACTACCTAGAGCCTAAGACAAAACATAACCTTTAGCACATTGAGTAAGTTATTATTTGGTGAGCTCCATGGAATTACAATTTTACCCTAGCCCTGCTTGGCGTTTAGATTACTTCTAGACCCAACTGCATACACACCATTTGTGGCAGTTTCAAGATCATCAAACATTAAATCCTATGGCATGTGAAACTCTCCTCTAAATTCATGTTGCCTGTAAACATCTTGCTCCTGCATATCCAAAGTTAATGGGTGAAACTGTGCTACTGAAATGGATTCATAAACCTTGAGCAAGTAAAGTTTTTAAGGTTCCTGTAGGTTATAATCTGATTCTGCATACTTCCAAAAGAACTAGGGAGAATAACTCCTTTTGCAATATTTTCACATGAAGTATGAAATTCATGCAGAATATTAGAGCCATGAAATAACAATACGAATGCTACCACAATGAGGATTCAAAAACCTACTACTAAAATCACTGAAATTTCCAATCGTTGTATGTTACAACAAATGTTGAATTAAAAATACAACCTGGATTCTTCATTTCATCTCCATGGCATAGATTGAATATTATTGTGTAGAATAATGATGGGCAAACCACCACAAGACAATTGGATTGCTGAGATCTAGCCTCTATTATAGTGTTCATAAGGGTTTGATACTTATAAGAAGAGTATCCCATAACCTACCCACAAGGGGCCTTAACATGTCTCAAGGTTGCAGGTAGTGGTCCTACATTTTGTTCGGTGGGATATGGATGCTAGGTAGCAACCCATGCTTTTGGTGATGATGGATGCTGGTCATTCATTATTAAGTATTTATAAAACAATCCTAAACAATGCATCACCTCTTGATAAATGGTGGTGGATGGTAGCAAGCATTTAAAAAATATATCAATGATATCAAATGAAAAGTTATCTTAAACCATTTATATTTTGAAGCCAGAAGTAAATTTATCTTATTTTCTGGTTGCAATATCAAAGAATCATCAAGCACAACCATGACTAGAATAACTTTTCTGCTAAATAGTTAAACATATTTCTAATGTAACATACAGTTTCAATCTCAGTATGGCCAAGCCAGATTTAGATACCAAAATATTCAAAGAGACGGATTGAAAATTAGGTTAAAAAATTGCTCGCATTGTTGATTGAGTAAAACGTTTTTTTCATCAAGGGTGTCTCGGCCACCTGGTTATAGTAGTATTTTTTTGAGGATGTAACTTCCAAATAGGGTGAAGGAGGAGTCATTCCTATTATTATCTCTGTAAATTTTCTTACCATTTAGGGTAAGGAGCTCCAAGGAATTGTGGTTAGATATCTCATACCCGTATCTATCTGGCAAAGAACTAAAATCAATGCAAGTTACTTCCCTCGTACAATTTGGAGAATAATGGCCCATGTGGCGTGAACCATTGGAGAAAGGATTCAATGGGAGGTGTGACTAGCCATAAAAAATTCCCTTTGGGCATGAGAACTTCTAATTGGCAATCATCCAAACAATTCTAGAATTTGGCATGTCATACCCATGGTTGCTTGAGAAAGCATGCATGCACAATAATCCTATAACCATCACTTTCTCTTCTTGATGCTTGTGTTTCAGGATTGTAGAGAAAAGCTATAGCAGTGGTAATACTAATTAGAGCTAGGAAACATAGAGCATGTTTTTCCACATTATAGGAAACACAAAGCATGTAATTATCTTGAATGCCCTTAGCAACCTCTAAATGTAAAGGAAAATCTAAAGGTACTTTGCATATTCAAAATAGGTCCTTGGCATTAGATAAAGTTTCTTATTCCAGTGAAGGTTGTTCTAGCTTCAACAATATTTTATGATGTTAAGGGGATATTTTATGATTTTAAGGGGTTTGTAAGGTTCATTTTTTCAAATTGAATCAACTTTGGAGGACCATTAACTCCATGAAGATATATAAAAACCAATTAATTTCATATCCCTTGCCCAAATCTACATGTTAGAACAATGTATATCATAGATACAAACATATAACTAACCCAAACATGTTGTGGAAGACATCCAAACTAGCGACCTTTGATCCTTGTATCCTTGAGGAAAATATCAATTCCATCATTTTCTCTAAGGCATACGAAGGTTACATCTCCCTATAATGTACAAATTCACTATGACAACATACTTCTAAAAGTCAAGGCATCAATGATGACTACTGAAGACATCCAAATCTAGTAACTCTTCTCTGTTGAAAAATGTGAGTTCTTGTGGACATCTCCTATGGACAAAAATCATATGAACAACTCAAGACTCGATTTGGCATATTATCTATCGTATTGGGAAATTAAACCAACTATTTCCTGTTAATTCATAACAGATAAATGAACACCTATTTCAGAGTAGATAAATGAACTTGCATGGCTAAATATGCATGTTTCAGAGTAGATAAATGAACTTTCATGGCTAAAGATGCATGTTTCAGAGAAGATATATATGAAATGGACTAGCATTGCTAAAGGCCGGGCTCTTCAATTTTTGAATTTTTTAAATCCAGTTTTTCTCCAAATTAATTAAATGGGAAAATTTTGACCAATTTAATAGGCTAAAGTTGAGATCTATTTAAAATCATATAAATTAACTACAAACAATTCACTATTATCAAATATAGATTTATTTTTTTAATAACCTTAATTTAAAATTGATCTAAAATCACAAAAAAAAACTTCAAATAATTCATTATTATAAAATATAAATTTACCTCTTTTGATTTCCTCTCTTCGTATGCATGGCTTTTTAATTGATGGACAAGTATCTCCAACAAAGAGATTCCAACATGGCTTCAAACAACTTCAACTCTTATGGATGGTAACCTTACTTTTTCTATAGAAAAGCAACTCCAATAAAGAGACTCCAAAATGTATTCAAAAAACTTCAACAAAAAGACTCCAAAGTATTTTCAAAGAAAATTTCATTGAATAGGAAGGAGTTCTATTCTCAATTTAAATAAAATAGTGCTTAAAAAAAACTGTAAGAAACCCTAAAAATATTGGTGGGAAGTTTACATCCTAATAAAAATGGTGGGAAATCTAAATCTTAATTTTGACATTGAATAGGAAGGAGTTATATTCTCAATTTAAACAAAATAGTCCTAAAATATTTTGGCAAGAAACCCTAAAAATATTGGTGGGAAATCTAAATCCTAATAAAATGGTGGGAAATCTAAATCCTGATTTTATTTAATAGGAATGAGTTCTATTCTCAATTTGAATAAAATAGTCCTAACAAAATGGCAAGAAACCCATAAAAATATTGGTGGGAAATATAAATCCTAATTTCATTGAATAGGAATGAGTTTTATTCTTAACATTGGATGGTTTAACATCTTGATGATCCCTATCCTATTGACCAAAACTTTTGTATTCATTATTGCTTTCATCGCAACACCTCTAGCAGATATTGATGGTGTTCATGAGCCTATTTCTAGTTGTGATAAGGGGATTAGTAGCTCCGTTACCACATCCCATAACCTCTAATGTGTTTAATCCCTTCGCCAAGGGGGCCCAAGGGTGTAGTTCTAGGGGTATTGGGACCAAATTTGGGGGTTCATAACATTAGGAAAAGTGGAATGGCATGACCAAAAATGTTGTGGGGGTGTTACAGATCCATTTGGGCACATCAACCCCAACTTGCAGATCAGTACTATTAGGGCCCATAAAAACCTAATTCAGTTGTTACATGCCCTAAAGAAGTCAACCATCGGAATGCCTACCTTCTCGAGAAGTTCCATGACTGAAATCATCCAGTAACTGCCTCTAAGAAGATCAGCACAGGCAGGCCTTCATTAGGGTGTGCTACAGTGCAACCAATACATTGTCAATGTGCATTGCAGCGCACTTGGTCTCTCATTGGCCTGCATTGGGTGAATTTGAGAGAATTCCCATGAAGTTTTGAAATATTCCTTATCCATTAGATGCCTCTAGAAGTTTCTCAAGGCTATCCACTCCTTTGGGTTCGTATTTGGATGAGGGAGGGAGTTGAGGAACATCAATCCCTTTATCCCTTCTTGCATGGAACTAAATTCTAAGTTTGGGAGGGAATTCATTATCACCTTTTATGGCATAAATTCCTTCATTCACCTATAAAAAGACCACTCATCTAAGTGATCAGGGGATAGAAATCATTGAATTATAGGGAGATGTTGTTAGTATGAGACTTGAGTTGATTTCAAGTATTGTAATGATGTCAAAATGTCTTGCTTGTTATGAGGAGAGGATGGGATTGAACTTGAGGAGTGATGTTGAATCAAGCAAATTGGGTTGTCACTATTCCTTTTACTAATAAAGTGTTCAATTTTTTTTCCATATGCTTATGTTATTCATTGATGCTTTCATATGTGTACTACGTACTTGATTCCATGTTATGTTTAATCAGTAGATCATTACCATATGCTTTGATTGGTTTCTGTCTTCTGTTTGTGTGTAGGTACTCTTCAAGCAGATTAAGTATGGAAAGGAGTGATAGAATTGGTAAAGGGAGATAAGGAGTAAGATAAAGCTACAGGTAGGCTTCTTTACCTCTTATTTAATCTATTGGTCATAGAAAAAGTAGAGAATTCTTTGCACTGTTGTTCTAGACTTAGCTATTAGTCTAGGGGTTTAAGCGTTTATTTGTAGACACTAAAACTTCCCAAAACAAATTGGTGACTATGCTAGGGAGTGATCATCCATCTTACTAGCTTATTAGCCTCTCAAGACATTTCTACATACTGTACTTCTGGTCGTTGATTGAATTTCAATGTTATTTCATTGAAAATTGAGTCAAAACTATGCCAAAATTGCCTTCAAAATGGCTTATTGTCCCCAACGTAGACCAATGAAGGACATAATGCACTGCAATGCACTTCCTGCATAGACCTAGTGTGCTTTAGCACACTATCTCTCACTGCTATCTGCACTGATCCCTTGAGGGTCAGTTTCCCATCTAGGAGCTGAAGTTTTTGCCAATTTTCTCCTGTTTGAATGATTTGCTGAATGTTAATGATGTCTTCTCTGTGAAAATAGTTTTTCATATCCTTACCTGGTGCTACATAGAATAGGATTGATAAATTTTTCTTATGTATTTACTTTGTCACTTTCAATCTTTAATCGAAATTTAGTTTTTGGTCTATTGATATTTAGCGAAAGAAAGTGTCGTAAAATCGTCTTTTCCTTCAAAAATTGAATTGTTGTCAAATCTTCATTCATGAAATATCGATTGATTGATGTGTGCATATGGTTATTCTTTTTGTTGAAAGTGTCGTAATTCCTCATTTATTTGAAAAATAAAGTGTCCTAAAGTCTTCCTTTCCTTGAAAAGAAATTGTCGCAAAATCATCATTTCTATGAAAAGAGTTTATTGATCAATTGTGCATTAGTTTTCCTTTTTTTCATTCACATTAAGGGAAATTGAAAAGAAATACATGCATGTTGCATTGAAAAAGTTTGTGTGTGCTAATAGGAATAGTGTAGGGACTTTGCATTTAGATTGTGCTCTTTGCTCTTTGATCAAAAGAAATCTGATTGCTCTAACCCTAAGTAGCTAGGATTTTCTTCGTTAAATTGAATGAAAAGAATGCTTACCATGATAGTTGCATTCCTAGGAATTTCAGAATACTTCATGTGGTGAACTTGAAAGGCAAATTCCTAAGCAAGATCAACTTAAAATAAACATCAATTTACCTAATGGAGCATTGTCATTAACGAGAACATTTAGTGGTTCTAGGCTAGAGACATGTTCTGGCATCATAAAACAAATCAACTATCACTAACTTGTCTACAATACATCCCGAGTGTGATACCTCATTCCATGTACATGAGTATATCGTAGCTCATCCATGTACCTTTGGGTATATAGGGCAGTGTTACAGTATGTAAAGTATATGAGAATACTCTGACTATGCGTTTTTCATTAGACAACGCTTATATGCACTGGGCCTCCACATACCTTCGGGTATATACGATAGGACAACTCTAGGTTGCTAACCATCCTTAAGTAACCGAGTCAGCCGCCTTGTACACAATTATACATTGAACACAACATTTGGGGAGATTGCCTGCTCATACTTCTTGGTTCACCAGGAGGTATTCTGCAGTTCACAGTTGCTTGGTAAACCTTTTGCCTAGTGTACCCCTTTTTGTTTATTTCCTTTTTTATAATAAAATTAATCAGCAATCATGGAGGCACATCAACCCATACCTCGTTGTTCATGGAGAACAGTGAGAAAACCACCTTTGCCTCTCGAAGCGACACCAATTTGGGTAAAATGATCTCGTTTAACCAAGTCTAGTACATCAAGAACTCCTAGTTCTTCATCTTAGTTACCTAAATCATCTATTTCGGTAAGTACAAAGACTCCAATTACTCCAACTATTTCTAGTACATCCATTCCTGAAGAAGAATTTTCACAATTACTTGAGGACATTAACATAGTGGAAGATCTTGCTCAATCACGTTCTGCTATGTTGACAGTCGAGGTGTTGCAAAACTGTCCCTCCTAGAAACAGGCTTTACTGTCAACAATAGGCAAAATAGATCCTACGGATTCAAATCTTGTGGTTTTTAACCATGGGGGATATTCACCATAGTTACCTGCGCAATTAGCTTTCCTAATCCAAGTAAAATCTCTCAATAAAGATGTTCACTGAACAATTATTGACGAGGGGGAATCTACTTGCATTATGTCCATGAGTTTCTGGAAAACACTTGATTCACTGCCGTTGTCACAATCACCAACTACGTTAAAAGCCTTTGATGGAAGAGCATATACTCCATGTGGGATTTTGAGTAACCTGCAAATCGAACTAGGGGGAAAAATGGTTACTGTTGATGTTGAGGTAGTTGACAGACCCCTCAATTACAACATTTTACTGGGAAGACCTTGGGTATATGTTATGGCTACTGTGGTTTCTATGTACTTTTGTACTATTGCATTCCCATTTAAGGGTGGAATCACAATCATTGATCAGCTAGCCTTCTTTGCCAATAGTTCACATGCTACAAGAAGCATTCCGTTGGTACACGAACCCCCGCTATCACTTCAAAATGTTGGAGTAGGTCTCATTAAAGATCTTTCCCTAATGGGTACTTTTACCCTCCCATCACCATATGATTTGATGGAAGTGGCAAGAGTAGAGACTTGCAACATGATTTGCTCCACCTCATCTGATTTAAGGAGGATTTCCAACCAAGTTGAAGTTGATAGTAATATTGAAGTGTTGTCGTTAAGCCGCATTGAATCATCATAGCAATCAATCTTTCGGGCTTGAGCGGCAAACCCAAATCTGCACTTAACAATTGTATGGGTATATAGATCATTAGAATATGGTACCTCTTTGGATCCTTTTTCACATATACATTCTACTGATGAAGTAATCATCCAATCAATGATGATAGGAGAGGAACCATGGGAAGATTATCATCATCGTTCCCACCTTCTAGATGACATTGAAGATTATTCAAATTAACTAAACCACCCATCTATCGTTGATTTCTTGTCGAATTTTGTTAGGATAGATACTATAGATTCTGAGTGTAATTTGTCAAACATAGAAGAAAAAATTTCTATAAACATTTCAACCAAGCTTAACATTGTAGAAAACATTCATGTCGACAAATCTTGTTGTCCATTGGAGCTTGATAATTACCGTCGTCTATTTTGTGAATATAGAGATATTTTTGCATGGTCTTATGAGGAGATGGTAGGAATTGACTCAAGCATTGTTGAACATGAGATTAAAATGTACCCTGATGTCAAACCAGTACGATAGCAGCTTCAACCTATTCATCCAAAGAAATTTATTGCCATTAAAGTAGAGGTTGAAAAACTTTTTCGTGCTGGCTTAATTTTCCCTATACCTCTTATCGATTGGGTATCTAACATTGTTCTGGTTATGAAAAAATAAGGGACAATTCGAGTGTGCGTCGATTATAGGGATGTAAATCAAGCATGTCCAAAAGACAATTATCCTACACCTTTTATTGACTAGATTATTGACGAATGTGTTAGATGTGAAATCTTCTCATTCATGGATGGATTTTCTAGCTACAATCAAATCAATATCCACCCACAGGACCAATCTAAAACAACTTTTATTTGTCCATGGGGCACATTCACCTATCAAAAGTTACCTTTTGGTTTAAAGAATGCAGGGGCTACGTTTCAGAGGGCAATGAATTATTCCTTCCATGACATCAAGCACATTGTTAAACCTTATCTTGATGATTTACCTGCTCATTAACGAAAGTAGACTTATCACCCACAACATTTGCGAGCAATATTTTTACGGTGTCGACACTACAATATAAGACTCAATCCACACAAGTGTGTGTTTTATGTTGGCTCTGGTCGATTGCTTGGATTTGTGGTCTCAAAGGATGGAATTTGACTTGATCCAATTAAGGTTCAGGCAATCCTTGACTTGCCTCCACCTTCAAACTTGTTACAATTACATAGGCTTCAAGGGAAGGAAAACTTTCTGAGGAGGTTCATTCCAAACTACACTGAGTTGGCTAAATGTTTTACGTGTCTATTGAAGGAATGGATACCCTTCCATTGGGACCAGGTTGCGCAAGCTTCCTTTGATGCTCTTAAATATTCCCTAATTAGATCATTGTAAATGTATGCCCCAAACTATCAAAAAGACTATTACTTGTATCTCGTCGCTGCAGATACAACCATTGGCATGGTTTTAGTCCAAGAAGAAAGTGGAATTGAACATCCTATTTATTATTTGAGTCATAATCTCAACGATACAAAAAGTAAGTATTCCTATGTTGAAAAGTTAGCTTTGGTAGTCGTTCAAGCTGTACAGAGATTTCGTCATTACATCCTCCTCCATAAAACTACCATTATATCGGATTGCAACCCTATGACATACATTTTGTCATGTCAATTGCTAGGGGGAAAATATTCAAAATGGATAGTAATTTTGTAGGAGTTTAATTTGGAGTTCATAAAATCTAAATCAAATAAATATCTTGTCTTTGTCGAGTTACTTTGCGATCTTCCCTCATCCTCCAATGATTCAACATCAGAAGCATCAATCTTAGATGAGTCTCTGTTTCTCATCTTGTCAAGTGATTTGTGGTATGGAGATATACTGGTCTATCTCTAAACCCAAGCTTTTCGGCCTAATACCTCTTGCCCTGAACAACGACGTACCCGATACCAAGCCAAAGATCATCTGATCATTGGTGATACACTTTATCATTGTGGTGTTGATACAATTTTACATAGGTGCCTCACTCATGAGGAAGCCAAAAAAGATTTGAATGAATATCATTCAGGTGCCTGTGGTGGACACTTATCTGGTTATGCTACCGCACAGAGAATTCTCTGTTGGTTACTTCTGGCCAACCATATTCAAAGATTACATTCTTGCTGTCAGAAGTTTCCATGCTTGCCAAATATTTAACTGAAAAACACGATTACCACTTGCACCATTGCATCCAGTCATTTTTGTTGGCCCATTTACCAAATGGGGCATTGACTTTATGACATATAACCCCACCTCGTCTGGGGGGCATGGGTATATTATAGTCGCCGTTGACTATTTTACCAAATGGGACCAGGCAATGCCAACATTGAACAATAATGGCGAAATGGCTGCTTTATTTTTCTTCAACCATGTGGTTGTCAAGTTTGGTGTACCACAAGCCATAATTATAGATCATGGATCGCATTTTTGTAATCACATGATGGTTGAATTGACTGCCAAGTTAGGACTGTCACATGATAGTTGTACTCCATACTACTCGCAAGCTAATGGACAAGTTGAGGCCATCAACAAAGTCCTTAAGCGCATGTTGAAAATCATGATTGAAGTTCATAAAATAAAATGGAATTTACTCTTGTACTCGGCTTTGTGGGCATATCGAACCTCAGTGAGAAATGTGACTAGATTTACACCCTTTCAGTTGGTGTATGGTTTGGAAGCAATCTTACTAATCCAATGTGAAATATCATCTCTCAAACTCGTGATTGACCTGTTACATGACACTTTTGAAGAGGAAGCGCATTTCTTGGATTTAATCCATCTGGATGAAACCCGTCATGATGCAGAATTGGTTAATGAAGCGGACAAGAAATGCATTAAGGCACAATATGATAAAAATGTCAAGCCTCGTGTCATCTCAGAAGGTGACCTGGTCTTGATTTATGATCAGGAGTCTGATAAACTTGGAGCGGGAAAATTTGAACTGCTAAGGATGGGCCCTTATATTATTAAGCGTTTTTTGACGAAAGGTGCCTACGAGTTAGTGGACTATGATGGGATTCCATTGTCGCAGCCCCGAAACGGGTTGTATCTTAAACGTTAATATGCTTCATTAAGTGTAGTAAAACTCACTGTATATATGTTTTGATTGCATGTGTGTGTATGTGTGTTTCTTTTAGATTTCTTATTTGGTTAAGTAGTCCACTTTGCATTTATTGTAGATGTTGAACTATTCGGAACTATTTGTTGGTTACGCTGATGGGGCTAGTCGTAGTATGCAAAATCTATCCTCTGCAGGAGTTTAATTTGGAATTCATCAAATCTAAATCAAAGAAATCTCTTGTCTTCACTAAGTTATTTCGCGATCTTCCCTCATCCTCCAATGATTCAACATCAAAAGCATCAATCTTGGATGAGTCTTTGTTTCTTATCTCGTCAAGTGATCCATGGTATGGAGATACTAGTTTATCTCCAAACCTAAGCTTTTCGGCCTAATACCTCCCCCTCTAAACAACAACGTACTCGATACCAAGCCAAAGATTATCTGATCATTGGTGATATGCTTTATCGTCATGGTGTCAATATGATTTTACATAGGTGCCTCACTCATGAGGAAGCCGAAAAAGATTTGAATGAATGTCATTTAGGTGCCTGTGGTGGACACTTATCTGGTTACGCCACAGCACAGATAATTCTCCCTGCTGGTTACTTTTGGCCAACCATATTGAAAGATTGCATTATTGTTGTCAGAAGTTGCCATGCTTGCCAGATATTTGATCGAAAAACCCGATTACCACCTGCACCATTGCATCCAGTTGTTGCTATTGGCCCATTCGCCAAATGGGGCATTGACTTTATGACATGTAACCCCACCTCGGCTGGGGGGCATGGGTATATTATAGTCGTCATTTACTATTTTACCAAATGGGACGAGGTGATGCCAACATTGAACAATAATGCTGAAATGGCTACTTTATTTTTCTTCAACCATGTGGTTGCCAAGTTTGGTGTACCACAAGCCATAGCTACAGATCATGGATTGCATTTTCGCAATCACATGATGGTTGAATTGACCACCAAGTAAGGACTGTCACATGATAGTTCTACTCCATACTACCTAGAAGCTAATGGACAAGTTGAGGCCATCAACAAAGTCCTTAAGCACTTGTTGCAAATAATGATTGAAGTTCATAAAAGAAATTGGCATTTAATCCTATACTCGGCTTTGTGGGCATATCGAACCTTGGTGAGAAATGTGACTCGATTTACAATCTTTCAGTTGGTGTATGGTTTGGAAGCAGTCTTACCAATCCAATGTGAAATCTTGTCTCTCAAATTCGCGATTGAGCTGCTACCTGACACTTTTTTGGAGTTAATCCATCTGGATGAAACCCGTCGTGATGCCGCATTGGCTAATCAAGTGCACAAGAAATGTATTAAGGCACAATATGATAAAAATGTCAAGTCTCGTGTCTTCTCATAAGGTGACATGGTCTTGCTTTACAATCAGGAGTTTGATAAACTTGGAGCGGGAAAATTTGAACCACTAAGGATGGGCCCTTATATTGTTAAGCGTGTTTTGATGAAATGTGCCTATGAGTTAGTGGACTATGATGGTATTCCATTGTCGCAGCCCCCAAAATGGGGTGTATCTTAAACATTACTATGCTTAGTTAAGTGTAGTAAAACTCACTGTATATATGTTTTGATTGCATGTGTGTGTGTGTGTTTCTTTTAGATTTCTTATTTGGTTAAGTAATCCACTTTGCATTTATTGTAGATGTTGAACTTTTCAAAACTATTTGTTGGTTACACTGATGGGGATAGTCGTAGTACACAAAATCTACCCTTTGCAGGAGTTTAATTTGGAATTCATCACATCTAAATCAAAGAAATCTCTTGTCTTCGCTAAGTTATTTTGTGATCTTCCCTCATCCTCCAATGATTCAACATCAGAAGCATCAATCTTGGATGAGTCTCTATTTCTTATCTCGTTAAGTGATACGTGGTATGGAGATACTGGTCTATCTCCAAACCTAAGCTTTTCGGCCAAATACCTGTCGCTCTAAACAACAATGTACCCGATACCAAGCCAAAGATTATATAATCATTGGTGATATGATTTATCGTCATGGTGTCAGTATGATTTTACATAGGTGCCTCACTCATGAGGAAGCCAAAAAAGCTTTGAATGAATTTCATTCAAGTGCCTGTGGTGGACACTTATCTGCTTATGCTACCACACAGATAATTCTCCCTGCTAGTTACTTCTAGCCAACCATATTCAAAGATTGCATTATTGTTGTCTGAAGTTGCCATGCTTGCTAGATATTTGACCAAAAAACCCGATTACCACCTGCACCATTGCATCCAGTCGTTGCTATTGGCCCATTCGCCAAATGGGGCATTGACTTTATGACATGTAACCCCACCTCGGCTGGGGGGCATGGGTATATTATAGTCATTGTTGACTATTTTACCAAATGGGACGAGGCGATGCCAACATTGAACAATAGTGGTGAAATGGCTACTTTATTTTTTTTCAACCATGTGGTTGCCATGTTTGGTGTACCACAAGCCATAGTTATAGATCATGCATCGCATTTTCGCAATCACATGATGGTTGAATTGGCCACCAAGTTAGGATTGTCACATGATAGTTCTACTCCATACTACCCAGAAGCTAATGGACAAGTTGAGGCCATCAACAAAGTCCTTAAGCACATGTTGCAAATAATGATTGAAGTTCATAAAAGAAATTGGCATTTAATCCTGTACTCGGCTTTGTGGGCATATCGAACCTCAGTGAGAAATGTGACTAGATTTACAATCTTTCAGTTGGTGTATGGTTTGGAAGCAGTCTTACCAATCCAATGTGAAATATTGTCTCTAAAATTCACGATTGACCTGCTACCTGACACTTTTTTGGAGTTAATCCATCTGGATGAAACCCGTCATGATGCCGCATTGGCTAATGAAGTGCACAAGAAATGTATTAAGGCACAATATGATAAAAATGTCAAGCCTCGTGTCTTCTCATAAGGTGACCTGGTCCTTCTTTACGATCAGGAGTCTGATAAACTTGGAGCGGGAAAAGTTGAACTGCTAAGGATGGGCCCTTATATTTTTAAGCGTGTTTTGACAAAAGGTGCCTACGATTTAGTGGACTATGATGTAATTCCATTGTCACAGCCCCAAAATGGGTTGTATCTTAAACGTTACTATCCTTAGTTAAGTGTAGTAAAACTCACTGTATATATGTTTTGATTGCATGTGTGTGTGCGTGTGTTTCTTTTAGATTTCTTATTTGGTTAAGCAATCCACTTCGCATTTATTGTAGATGTTGAACTTCTCAAAACTATATGTTGGTTACGCTGATGGGGCTAGTCGTAGTACGAAAAATCTATCCTCTGCAGCATGGGCCATTTTCGCTCCAAGCAGTGAGTTAGTGAGTTTTAGAGGGATATGTATCGGTCGATAGACTAACAATATCGTTGAGTATAGCACATTGATTGAACTCCTCTCTGATGCCATTTCACTTGACATATGCCGAATCATCATTAGGCGAGACTCACAACTCATTGTACTACAACGTACTGGCATTTATACCGTCTAAAACCCGGCAATTCATTGCATGTTCCTTAGAGTTCATATTTTGGAAAGGTATTTTGAGTTTATTCAATATCATCATATTTTCATAAATCTAAACACATTAGCTGATTCTCTAGCGAATTATGTGTTAAATAGACATTTGCGACATATGTAAAGTAAATATTTTCAATTCACATCATTAGTTGAATAGGTTTGCATCACTTAACCATAATAAAACTCTGAAAGTAAAATAGATAGTTATTTTAAAATTTTTTACAAACAATTTGTGTCTAAGACAAAAATTGGTCATTTGACCCAAAAACTCAAAATGTATGCAGAAAACATCTAAGTAGACTAGTGCTGCTCATGATAACAGGTCACGGCTTGTGCTATCATGCGTAAAAGTCTCATCCAATGACTCGCTACACCAATGGTGTGGCATTGCAGTCACATAGGAAACTCCTCGATCCAAAATTCTGGAATGCCTAGGGTCAAACCCTTTATGTGATCTTGTAGCTCAGCCAATGTCTCAGCTAAATCTAAGTCTCGGAGAACTGATCTCCCAACAGGTCTCTATCCTGGCCCACCTGCCTCTCGTTGGTGTCCCACACGTCGAAGAAGTCCAAAGTCTGCACACATAAAAAAATGATTTTTTTTAGTCTTGGAGATAATAAAAAAACACAAAAAAAATGTAGAAACTTTAAAATAAAAAAACACTTTGGCTGAAAAATTGACCGATAGCACCCCACTATGATCCAATTGGTAACATCAAGTCTCGATCTCCATGTAAATCGATTCTTGAATATGGATACTATGCGATGGCCATATCCTGTCGATCAAACCACTCAAAGAACACAGGGGTAAATGAGATCAATGATTGACCAACATGCCTAGCCATAAGATCTACCCATCTCTACATCTGTGGATCCCTAGGTCCAGATACACCTAGTGAAACAATTTGTGGCTACATAAGTGGAATTCTCTCCAAGGCGAAAGAAATCAGGATCGACCCATAGCCAAATTTTTTTGTCTTTCCGCTTTTCACCTTGATCAGTTGTTCTTTTGCGGATGAAAGAACTTCGTCACACCAATTAAACACTTTTGGCTCTAAACACTCTAAAGTGTACTACATGTATGATTTATTTGCCAAGTGTAGTGTCACGCTATTAGCCAATTTGGTAGGGGTAAATAGGATTGTCCTCAATGGTAAATCATAACATCCCTAATGTTAATCTTTTTGTCTCTGCTAGGTTGAGCACCTTCCCGAAAAAACTGTCGTATGTAGTCTCTCACTGATTCACCCCCTTTGGAAAATCTAGATAGTGAGATGAGGGCACCTTGCCTCGACATTCTAGTCAGAAAGTAGATGCCATCAATGGTAAATGGGATCACTTTGTCCCTAATGTGAAAGGCCTGATCAGTGGGATCCCATGAATGAACAAGGAACTGTAAAAGCTCAATCTGCTACCACATGCTAGATAGTCGAAAATACTTGAGTAACCCACAATTCCTTAGGGCCTCAATCGTACCTTGATTATTTAGTGCAATCATATCTTTTTCTTCATGCTCTTGTTCTCTCCATATAGTCACCATTTTGATCCGATGAATGTCTGCAATGCAATAATTAGACAAATTAGGATCCATTTCTTGCAAAGAACAAAGAAAAATTTGGGAGAAAAATGCTTTGTGAATTTAGGTTTTGCACCCAACACACCCCTGCCTTAGAGACAGTGCACTGAAATACATGCAACCTTCTATTTGTGTGCGCTGTAGTGCACCTTTCGATGATGAAAGGGTGTGTTGATCCCAAAGTTCAAAATTGAAACCATAGGGGCCTCAAAAACTCAAAATTTTTTCTTGGAACTGAAAATGAATGGAATGAAATGAAAGCGAACAAATATAGCTCCTACCTAGTCTGGATAGTATGAGGAATGGTCCACTGAATCATCCGCAATCAGCTGGTGAACTTCGAGGTAAAAAGTGCTCCAAAGCACCAAAATCAAAGGGTAAATGTGAAATGGTAAAAATGAATGGTAAAATTTGTTTTTATGTTTATTTCTTGCACATTAATCGAGTAAACATTAGTTTTATTCATTTTATCCATGAAATAGATATTTTTAATCTATTTTGATGGTGTTTTAAGTAGGTTTAACAACTGAAATGCAGAATTTGATGTGCTCAAATGTAAATTGAACATCTTTTGACCACAAAGCAAACTTTTATCTCTTTTTCAAGCTTTGTTAAAAAAAAAATGGAACCCCCCTAGAGTTCTCTTTAAGCTCTTTTTAGACTCTCTAAACGTGAAAAGATTTCCGAGCGCTTGTCCTTTCCAGCTCATTAAGGGACTGGAAACGATATCTCTCTTATATTATTTTATGCTTTTTCGAACTTGAGAGATTAATTTACGAAAAAGAACTTGTGGTGTTTTATTTTCATCCCTTTTCAAACTCTATAAACATGAAAAGGATCGATTTATATTTGTTGTTAAACTCGTTAAAAACATCAAATAGTGACAAAAATGTCCATCTAGACAAGATTGAGTTTCACCTTCACTAGACTCGTTAAAGAATCAAATAGTGATGGATTTACCTGAAGGGTGAAATTATACAACAAGCATATGTTATCCTCCTCAAGCTTGATAAAAATAAAGAGGTACTGGTCAGTAATGACTGGGTAAAATTGGAAAAATAGGAAAACATTTTATGGTAGCAAGTCGCTCTTGAACATGACACTTTCACCTCATCACCATGATTATGTGGGTTGAGTCATTCAACTTGATGGTTATCACACTATTGGTATATCATACCATCCATTACTTTGTTTTGGGTCAATGCTACCAATTCGTCTTAGTGTCGCTGACATGTTCAAGAGAAGTAATTTAGTTCAAACTTCATCCTTTGAAATACCGTAAACCTTCATTTTCATGACTGTCATTCCTGAACCTTTTGTCGTTAGTTGATTTTTTTCATCTCCAAAATCATTTACGTCGTTTCGTGTCGTTGATGTCGGATACATCAAGGTCCTCCTGCGAGGAGTCACTTCTTGTTGACATTGGTTCATTATCCAAGAAGTTGACTTAGAAACACCCCTTCAATACCTTGAAGCTTGCATACAACAATGGCAGGTTTCTTGCTTCCGACGATAGGTTGACATCACTAGCCTTTGACTGAAAGACTTTGTATGGTGTTCGACATCAAATCATTTATTCACACCATGTATTATAGTACCTTGAGGGTCTTTATCATTACCGGTGATTCCTCTCGCATCTGTTAATAGCTTACATCATTGGCTAGTAATAAGACGATGTCCTCCCATGTTCAACTTCAGGTCATCTATTCACATGGTTAGACTTGTACTTGAGTGAAATATTGAACGAGATTGAAGACCCTGGATCTAGTTTCATCCATTTGGGCTGCGATATTTTCAGGAGTACTAAATCAAATGTACAATGGCCTTACATTCATGGTCATCCATTCATGGGTCTATATTTGTAGACGATTATATTTGTACATGTAATGAAAGTTTATAAGCTGAGTATGGGTATGCATTCCCTCACCAAGTTCATGAGAAAAAAATCAAACTATCATGATATATGTCTTGTAATTGATGTAGGTCACCTTCTCCTTCGAAACCTCCTCTCCACATGATAAAGCATTTCACTCGACATACATATTTATGACTTCATGATTTAGGGGCAAACTGTTACAGATCCATTTGGGCACATCAACCCCAACTTATAGATAAGTAATATTAGGGCCCATCAAACCTTAATTCAGTTGTTACATGCCCTAAAGAAGTCAACTATCAGAACGCCTACCTTCCTGAGAAGATCCATGAATGAAATCATCCAGAAACTGCCTCTAAGAAGATCATCACAGGTAGGCATTCATTAGGGTGCACTGCAGTGCAGCCAATACACTATCGGTGTGCATTGTAGTGCACTTGGTCTCTCTTTGGCCTACGCTGACAAATTTGAGTGAATTCCCATGAGGATTTGAAATATTCTATATCCACTGGATGGCTCTAGAAGTTTCTCAAGGCTATCCACTCCTTTGGTTTCATATTTGGATGAGGGAGGGAGTTAAGGAACATCAATCCCTTTATCCCTTCCTCCATGGAACTAAATTCTAAGTTTGGGAGGGCATTCATTATCACCATTTATGGCATAACTTCCTTCATTCACCTATAGAAAGACCTCTCATCTAAGTGATCAGGGGCTGGAAATCATTGAATTACAGGGAGATGCTATTAGTATGAGACTTGAGTTGATTTCAAGTATTGTAATGATGTCAAAATGTCTTGCTTGTTATGAGGAGAGGATGGGATTGAACTGCAGGAGTGATGTTGAATCAAGCAAATTGGGTTGTAACTCTTCCTTTTACCAATAAAGTGTTCAAAGCTTTTTCCATATGCTTGTGTTATTCATTGATGCTTTCATATGTGTAATATGTCCTTGATTCCATGCTATGTTTAATCAATAGGTCATTATCATATGCTTTGATCGGTTTTTGTCTTATGTTTGTGTGCAGGTACACTTCAAGCAGATTAATTATGGAAAGGAGCAACAGAATTGGTCAAGGGAGATAATGAGTAAGCGAAAGCTACAAGTAGGCTTCTTTACCTCTTATTCAATCTATTGGTCATAGAAAAAGTAGAGAATTCTTTGCATTTTTGTTCTAGACTTAGCTACTAGTCTAGGGGTTTAAGCGTTTATCTGTAGACACTAGTAACCCCTAACCTATAATCCATCAAATAGCTCCTAAGCCATAACTCCTTATCATCTAAACCTATGACCCTTAACCCCTAACCCTTAACCACCTAAACACCTTAACTAATAACTCCTTAACCACTGACACAGAAATCCCCTAAATCTTAAGTCCTTAACCGTTAAACTCAATGTGTTAATGTAGAATAATATGCATATGAGAAAATAAAATGATATTATCCACATCAATACTTGAGATAACCTTAAATTAGCCATGAGTGGCGAGCTAGGGGGTGAATGTGGGGCACTATTAAAGTTGCATCATCTTTAAATTCCTTTTACATTGTGAGGTTGTTCTCCAATAGGGTTGAAGAATCATCATAAGGAAGCATGACACATTTTTGTGGGGGAACAATTAAAGTTGTAACACAATTCAAGTGACTTACACCAACTCCAATGTAAATGACATCAATGTATGTTTCTATCAGGTTGTTAGATAGATTATTTATAGACAATACATTCAATGTAATTAGACTTCATCTTTTCAAGGTCTCGACTCATGGATTTGTACTAGGAACACTTCATGCAAATGAAAGGGGGACTTTTTGTTTAACCACATACACGCAAATAGAGCACCGGATATTACCCTTCGGATCCCCCTTGGTGCGTTCAAAGTGAGTTTACATTTGTGTCAAGTTGAAACTAATAATAATGACCTTCCTCTTCTTAATACGATCATATTTTCACTTGTGCAACTGTGCTTCCAAATATGTGAAATCAACAATAAAACAAACCTTAAAATACATGAATGTCTCTCAACATGTGAAAGAAGTAAACCCTTACCCGAGTCTTCCTTTGTTGGAAATTTGGGTTTTTTTTCACAAGATATCTCCTCTTCTCTGGAAAGAAGACATAAAAAAGCTTTTTTATGTTTCTAAATGGAGTACCCTTCACCTATGTCCTTCTCCTTTACACCATGTGATACAAATGCCAATTTTCTTATTCTTAGCTATGGTGTTCATGAACCTATTTATAGTTGTGATAATGGGATTAGGGGCTCCTTTATCACATCCCATATCCCCTAATGTGTTTAATCCCTTAGCCAAGGGGGCCCAAGGGTGTAGTTGTAGGTGCATTGGGGCCAAATTTGGGGGTTCATAACATTAGGAAAAGAGGAATGGCATGACCAAAATGGTTGTTGGGGGGGGGGGGGAGGGGGTATGTTATAGTGTATTGAATGGGGCAAGGGGACATAAGGGTATCATGGATGGTAGAATTCGATCGGAGGGAAAAGCATGGTTTACTAAGATCTATAATCCTAGCATTAGAGAATGAGAAAGGGGCTTAGGACTTAATTTCATAGGGTCTATGGGACCTAAAGGGAAGGTAGCAAGAGAAATTGATAAGAGAACCCACAAAAGTGGTGATAACGAGATTAGGAGTCCAATTATCACAAACGATAAGCCCTTAACCCATAACCACTAAATTCCCTATCCCCTTAACCCCCAATCCATAATCCCTTAACCCCTACACTCAGAACTCATAACCCATTAATCCCTTGACTCACTAAATCTTAAGACACTAGTAACTCCTAACCTGTAATCCATGAACCAACTCCTAAGCCATAACTCCTTATCATCTAAACCTGTGACCCTTAACCCCTAACCCTTCACCACCTAGACACCTTAACTGCTGACCCCTTAACCACTAACACCGAAATCCCCTAAATCTTAAATCCTTAACTGCTAAAATCAATGTGTTAATGTAGAATAATATAAATAAGAGAAAATAAAATGATATTATCCACATCAATGCTTGAAATAGACTTAAATTAGCCATGAGTGGTGAGATAGGGGGTGAATATGGGGCACTATTAATGTTACATCATCATTAAATTCGTTTTACGTTGTGAGGTTATTATGCAGTAGGGTTGAAGCATCATTAACAAGGAAGAATGACACAATTATGTGGGGGAGCAGTTAAAGTTGTAACACAATTCAAGTGACTTACACCACCTCCAATGTAAATGACATCATTGTATGTTTGTGTTAGGTTGTTAGAGAGGTTATTTATAGACAATACATTCAATGTTAGACTCTGTCTTGTCAGCCTGCTGCAGTCAAATTCACCAACCTGATGCCACTAGAGAGAATAGATGGTTGGAAACATTAATGGTAGAGTTTGGAAATGATAGCAAGGACGTGTTTCCTGACCTTGAAATGATACATCGAGAGATTCTATGGCAAGTTGCACTTATTGAGGATTCAAAGGCAGTGATAAAGAAAGAAGATGGCAATGTTTCCATTTCTAGCAGAGTCACAATTGATTTGGATGAGCATACAAGTGACATTGAATTGATGATCTGTTAGGCATTATGTGAATCTTATTTTGAATCAACATAGGTAGTCATCTGTTTGGAATGCTAAGCCTCAAATGTTTTGATCTGAACTTTGATGAATATCTGTTGGACCACCTCCTGATGATTCAATGCCCCTTCTATGGATGAGATATTTTCCACTTGCATTAAGTTGCTCCAGGCTAAGGTTATATCATTTCTTGTAGAGCAACTCAAACATTGTACTTTGGATCATGTAAAGGATGATAGCATGCTGTCCCCCATATCTCATGTTTTGGCTCTAGTTTTACATGAAGACAATGCAGCTTGTGAAGTAGGTGCTGACAATGGTCTTGTTAGTGTTTTATTGGATATCTTGTCCAGCTTTTGCTTGCAGGTATCGAAAAGTGAGGGCCAACCAGATTTTAAGTGTGTGACACCCATGCTACTAGTTCTTGATAATTCGCTACAGTTGAAGCAAAAAATTTGATTCTAAATTCTGAATTGTCCAAGAAAAAAGATGGGGATGCTCTGTCCATGTATCAAAGGCATCATGTGCATACAATAGCGAGTGGAACTAGAGCTGTAACAACCCAAAGCGACAAAGCTTGTTCTCAGCCTCAACTATCCCTGCAAAACACTCAACAGAAGAAAAGTCATCATTCAAGCTCAGAAAATTGGAAAAGGAAACAAAAGACAAAGTTGTATTAAAGGTGAATAAAATTTTGAAACATCATAAAAGTGGGTCTTTGTGAAACAAAAACCAAATCCATCTTTATGTGAGATGTTTTCATTGTTTGAAATGTCATATGCATGCAAGCACTCATTTGAAGGTCGAAATTGAAGAGTAGGAGGGCCAAAATCGGTTTTCAGGATTGTGGATTTGGAGCTGGAGGTGTGTGGCGCATAGGCAGAGGAGCGTGGTGCACTGGACGCTCTTCCACAATGTATTTTTAACACTGGCGCAGTGCCCTCACATGGCGCGCGCACTGGGCAGCCTGCGCGGCGCACCGAGGCCCAAGGCTGAAATTTATCATCAAGACATAAAAAATTAAATTTGTTGCTCTTGCGTCCAATTCCATGCCCATATGCTTCAATTGCAAGTGCAGCATCATCATCAATATCAGTTATAGGCTCTTCAAAGCATTCACACAGGCATCATAAATCCAGTAGTATCGAATCAACATAATCTTCTGCTGTAAGAAAACGACAATCTGGAATTTTGAATCAGTGGGATACACGCCAAGCTCAGAAGATGATAATCACTATGGGGGTGGCATCCTCACTTGTGCAGATATGATGGAAATCCGTAATGATTTAGAAGTGTTATAATGGATGTGATATTCGTAGACCTGTAAAGGTGACCATTTACCAATGCTTGGAAGGAGGTGCTATTTCTGTTTTGTAGGCATATGTTGATGATGATAAGGATGAATCATTTTACACATTAAGTTGGGCATGCGATGTGAATGGTTCACCATTATTAGTTGCAGGTGGTCACAATGGTATAATTCGAGTGGTTGATGTTGCAAATGAAAAGGTCCATAAGGATTTCGTTGGCCATGGAGATTCTGTGAATGAAATAAGGACCCAAGCATTGAAACCTTCCCTTATTTTATCTGCTAGCAAAGATAAATCTATACGACTTTGGAATGTTCAAACTGGAATATGCATTTTGATATTTTCTAGAGTTGGGGGACATCACAATGAAGTTCTTAGTGTAGATGTGTATCGTATTGCAAGCTGTGGCATGGACAACAAGGTCAAGATCTGGTCTACGAAAGAGTTTTGGACCTATGTTGAGAATTCATTTACCTCGACGGATTTGCCATTGAAATTCCCCACGAAGTATGTGCAGTTTCCTATTTTTATTGCTGCAGTGCATCCAAACTATGTGGATTGCACTAGATGGCTTGGCAGTTTCATCCTATCAAAGAGTGTTGACAATGAAGTAGTTTTGTGGGAGCCTTATAGCAAGGAGCAAAGTACTAGTGATGGAGTTGTGGACATCCTGCAGAAGTATCCAGTGCCAGAATGTGACATTTGGTTTATCAAGTTTTCATGCGATTTCCACTATAATTCTATGGCAGTTGGCAACAGGGAAGGAAAAGTTTATGTTTGGGAATTACAGTCGAGCCCTCCTAATTTAATTGCCAGGTTATCACATCCACATTTGCAAACATCCTATTAGACAGACGACTATATCTCATGATGGAAGTACCATTCTCTGCTACTGTGACGATGGTAGTATGTGGCGCTGGGACGTGGCTCAGTAAAATTATCAATTTCTTGGTTCAATGTGCATTGGTATATGTTTCAGATATTTACATCTGCACACTAATGGATTTGATTGTTATTAGCTTCTGGTTGATGTGGAAAATCCTGGCTTTAGCCAAATTATTTGTTTTGCTAGAAAAGTCAACAGAGTTTTGTGTTTGCTATAATACAGCATGCCTATTTTTATAAAGCTACACTTTATTGGACATTTGAAATTAGCATGCTCCCCAGGGCCTTGTGTTCATAAAGATGCCTTCAATGACAGCCAGTTGTTATTATCATCTTTATGGAGTCAAAGGAATCTTTTAAGACATCAGTGGGACATCATCACTGCCAGTTCTAATGCATGTATTCAAAACAGATAGTGTATGTTGTCATGGAGTAAAGTGGAAATGGAAACAGTATTGTCAGGAAAATGGTCTATTCTCATCAGATAGTTGATGGCCGCATTGAGTTGTTTATATAAGTCGTCGTTTTATGGTAGAACCTTCTTCAGATGAATTAAAGGTATCAATATATGTATGATGTCATGATAAACACATGGGAAATGTAACGTGGAAATCGTTGCAACATGTGGGAATTCGATGCATCTAAAGAGCACATGCGGCGGTTTGACCCATGTTTTAGCATTAAATATTGGGGACCTCTCCCAATTTCTGTAAAGTGGCATTCAAAGGTTCGATTACCTATTTTTGTCTTTAGCTAGTCTACGCTCCAAGATTAGTTTTCATGGGTCATTAGAAATCCTCAAGCTGGAATAATTGGATGCTTTTCTATCTTTAGAGCAGATCAAAGATTCTTTTCTATCTTCATGGCTTCAGGTGAAACATCGCCCTTGTTTTGGGTCGATCTGTTTTCTCCTAGGATAGTTTATTTAATGTGTTGAGAAATCATTTGAAGAGAGAGTTTTGAGAGTTGGTGGAGGAAAAAGGACAGAGCTTTATTGTACAATTTTTTGACATGGATTTAATGGAAAAATACAGCTCTGACTCCTGAGATTCCTGTGGTATGACATTTGACATATGTTTCTACTGTTTCATATGTAATCTCGTAATGTTTTCCTTTCATTTCCTAATCATTTATAAATGAATTCTTTTAAGTGAGAAAGGCAGAATTCAATTCATTTGCTCTGTCTTGAGGAAGTTTTCATATTTAATGTTTTCTTCTGTTTGACAAGGATCCATCTTCTATGCCCTTGTAAACCTCTCAAACAGTTCACCCACTCCACATTATTTCAAAAGTGATATTAAATTTCTTGCCTACCTTGCCTCAGGAGATAATCTGTGTTTTTAATTATATTTCCCTGTTCAAGTTGTTCTTTGCCCCATGCAGCCCAGAAAACCCAATCGTTTATCAAAAACAACCCTTTCTATCAATTTACTAGCCTAAAATCAGTATTCCTTATTGGTCATCTCAGCCCCTTTGAAGAATTTTCTGCCGAGATAAGACCCGGAGAGAGCCCTCTCTTGTCCTTGTAGGGCTAGGTATGAGGCTGAGCTTGGTTTGATGTTGCCTTGAACCTCAGCTTCCTCAGCCTAAGGCAGATTCAAGCACTAACATGGGTGGGGGAGGGGGGTATGTTATGGTGTATTGAATGGGGGAAGGGGACACAAGGGTATCATGGATGGTAGAAGTCGATCGGAGGCAAAAGCATGGTTTACTAAGATCTATAATCCTAGCATTAGAGAATGAGAAAGGGGCTTAGGACTTAATTTCATAGGGTATGTGGGACCTAAAGGGAAGGTAGCAAGAGCAATTGATAAGAGAACCCCCAAAAGTGGTGATAACAAGATTAGGAGTCCAATTATCACAAACGATAAGCCCTTAACCCATAACCACTAAATTCCCTATCCCCTTAACCCCCAATCCATAATCCCTTAACCCCTACACTCAGAACTCATAACCCATAAATCCCTTGACTCACTAAATCTTAAGACACTAGTAACTCCTAACCTATAATCCATGAACCAACTCTTAAGCCATAACTCCTTATCATCTAAACTTGTGACCCTTAACCCCTAACCCTTCACCACCTAGACACCTTAACTGCTGAGCCCTTAACCACTGACATCAAAATCCCCTAAATATTAAGTCCTTAACCGCTAAACTCAATGTGCTAATGTAGAATAATATAAATAAGAGAAAATAAAATGATATTATCCACATCAATGCTTGAAATAGACTTAAATTAGGCATGAGTGGTGAGCTAGGGGGTGAATCTGGGGCACTATTAATGTTACATCATCATTAAATTCCTTTTACGTTGTGAAGTTATTATCCAATAGGGTTGAAGCATCATTAACAAGGAAGAATGACACATTTTTGTTGGGGAGCGATTAAAGTTGTAACACAATTCAAGTGATTTATACTAGCTCCAATGTAAATGACATCATTGTCTGTTCGTGTTAGGTTGTTAGAGAGGTTATTTATAGACAATACATTCAATGTACTTAGACTTCATCTTTTTAGGGTCTTGACTCTAACATGGATTTGTACCAGGAACACTTCATCTAAATGAAATGGGGACTTTTTGTTTAACCACATACACACAACTAGAGCACCGAATTTTTCCCTTCAGATCCCCCTTGGTGCGTTCAAAGTGAGTTTACATTCATTTCGAGTCGAAACAAATAATAATGAACTTCCTCTTCTTAATACCATCATATTTTCACTTGTGCAACTGTGCTTCCAAATATGTGAACTCAACAATAAAACAAACCTTAAAATACATGAATGTCTCTCAAGATGTGAAAGAAGTAAATCCTTACCCAAGTCTTCCTTTGTTGGAAATTTGGGCTTTTTGTCACAAGATATCTCCTTTTCTCTAGAAAGAGGACATAAACGGGCTTTTTTATGTTTCTAAATGGAGTACTCTTCACCTATGTCCTTCTCCTTTACACCATGTGTTAGAAATGCCGATTTTCTTATTCTTGGCTATGGTGTTCATGAACCTATTTCTAGTTGTGATAATGGGATTAGGGTCTCCCTTATCACATCCCATAACCCCTAATGTGTTTAATCCCTTAGACAAGGAGGCCCAAGGGTGTAGTTGTAGCGTAATTGGGGCCAAATTTGGGTGTTCATAACATTAGGAAAAGCGGAATGGAATGACCAAAACGGTTGTGGTGGGGGGTGGGGGGGAGGGGGTATGTTATGGTGTATTGAACGGGCCAAGGCAACACAAGGGTATCATGGATGGTAGAAGTCAATTGGAGGCAAAAGCATGGTTTACTAAGATCTATAATCCTAGCATTAGAGAATGAGAAAGGGACTTAGGACTTAATTTCATAGGGTCTAGGGGATCTAGAGGGAAGGTAGCAAGAGAAATTGATAAGGGAACCCCCAAAAGTGGTGATAATGGGATTAGGAGTCCAATTATCACAAACCATAAGTTCTTAACCCATAACCACTAAATTCCCTATCCCCTTAACCCAGAATCCATAATCCCTAACCCCTGCACTCACAACTCATAACCCATAAACCCCTTGACTCATTAAATGTTAAGACACTAGTAACCCCTATAATCCATGAACCAGTTCCTAAGCCATAACTCTTTATCATCTTAACCTGTGACCCTTAACCCCTAACCCTTCACCACCTAAACACCTTAACTGCTAACCCCTTAACCATAGACACCAAAATCCCCTAAAGCTTAAGTCCTTAACCGCTAAACACAATTGTGTTAGTGTAGAATGATGCACATAAGAGAAAATAAAATGATACTATCCACATCAATTCTTGAAATAGCCCTAAATTAGCTAGGAGGGGTGAGCTAGTGGGTGAATGTGGGGCACTATTAAAGTTACATCATCTTCGAATTCCTTTTACATTGTGAGGTTTTTCACCAATAGAGTTGAAGCATCATTAACAAGGAAGTATGACACATTTTTGTGGGGGAGTGATTAAAATTGTAACACAATTCAAGTGATTTACACCAGCTCCAACATAAATGACATCATTGTATGTTTGCGTTAGGTTGTTAGAGAGGTTATTTATAGACAATACATTCAATGTACTTAGACTTCATCTTTTTAGGGTCTTGACTCTCTCATGGATTTGTACCAGGAATACTTCATGAAAATGAAAGGGGGCCTTTTTGTTTAACCACATACACACAAGAGCACCAGATGTTGTCCTTTAGATCCCCCTTGGTGCATTCAAAGTGGGTTTACATTTGTGTCAAGTTGAAACTAATCATAATGACCTTCCTCTTCTTAATAACATCTGATAGCTTTTCCATATGCACGAGATAAAATTAAAGGATCGCCTCGTGTGTAGATACTCCCATTTATTATGAGATTCAAGGGATGTTCTATTGCATTTATCAAAATTTTGATGGGTCGTTATCATGGTTGACTGCAATTTGACCGCAAAAACTTCTAACAGTTTTTCTCTCTCCTTTCACCAAGTTGGACTGAGCTATTTTAGGTTGTTTTTGACCTCCTGACCAGGTCAAGTTTGACTAGGGAAGACCGAGCTATTTTGAGGATGATTTATTTCTAATTTGACCAACATTGACTTTTTGGTTAAGGCTAAAGTTTGACTGCAAAAATTGAGAGGGTTGCTTTGACTTTGAATTGGGCAAGTCAATTTGACTTTTGTACTCTCTCTCTACTAAACTTTTGATATAATAAAAAGAAGAATTGATCAAGGGGTTTTCTCAAAATTGGATTTTTTCCCTGGCATCCGTCAAATCTGGTGTCCTCTTTTCTTCGCTTGTCTTCTGCATATTTTTTTATGTTCTATCTGTTTTTACTGTTAATGTGATTGCTATTGAAAATCTAAATTGAAATTGTTATTGGGCTGCTTAAAGAAGATTGAAGTAATTGTGCTAAGCATAAAACATACCATTGTTAACTAAAATTAATAGATTCTCATCACAACCCCTACGATTCCCGTCACATTGATCATTTTCGATCTAAGGTATACAAATCTATATATAGTTCATGTATGTATCATTGGTTTGATCACATATTTTCTTAACCATCTATGACACTAAGTGTAGGAATATGTTCCTTTAGCTACCACATTTAGCTGGATATGTATGATCCATGTGTATATGATATTATGTCCAATGTGTACTATTTTTATTGTGTTCACTTAAACACTTTGTTCTAACTCTTGATGCTTTGCCTCTGAGTTTTCATATGAGTTGTTCCATGGTGTTTCATAATTTTGATCATAGAAGTGTGTCATCTTGATGGTTTGGGTATATTATTGGTGATTTGAGTAGGTGCTATACATTGATCTTATTGTACCCCTTATTTCCTTTAGTCAAAATTTATCCTATGTATCTTTTCACAACACATGTGAAGGCCTTCTAAGCTATAACTAACTTCTAATAAGGTACTTTTAAACTCTAAGTAAACTTCCTCAAAAATAAGGATCTATCTATAGCAATTCAATTTTATTAATAACATTATTTACAAATTTAAACATAATTTTCACCTCTTTAAAAATTGATAAATATTTCCCTTATGTATAAAGCTGGTCTATTTTCCCTCCTTATTTAAACATACTTATTCCTCATATAATTTTTATTTCTAAGCCTCATATAATTTTTATTGATGCCTTTATTAAACTAACATTATCACTTATCTTCAAACTTCTACGTGAGATGACCTCCTTTTGCTCGCATAAAAATAAAACTTAATGAAAAACTAAGGGAAATTTTACTACCAATTAAAATTTAATTTGGCCGCTAATCTAAAATCTAAATGGACCTATTAAAATTTATTTTCCCATTGCTATTCTCTTTTTCCAGGTTTGGGACACAACTATTCTTCTTTAGCATGTTTGGGACTGAGTTTGCTCTTTCTCTGCTCATAATATTTATGATTTTGTAACAAATACCCTGTTATGATATTCAATTATTCGCTGCCCTATTGAATAAACCAATTTTTAACGTGTATTTATTATATCAGATCTAGGTTTCTAATTTGGATTTGAGGGTTTCGCTGTAATTCGAAGCAGAAAACATGTCCTCCACATATGAAAATAAATCTGAGAACCCAGAGCTATATGGATACCTTTGAAAGATATTTTTTTGATCTCATTTCTATGATTTTTATTACTAAAATTTCAAAGGATTTAAACTTGTATACCAAATTATCGAGAAGAAGGAAGGGTTAGGGTCGCAAGGGTTTATAAATTCAAAAATATTTTTTTTCGTGATTAGCAAGTTCGGGCACTCCTATGGAATTATGATCTTAAAACCTTTTGGGAAATTCAATGGCGATGTGGATTGATCAAGAGGCTACGGTTGCTTCAAAATTTCTCATATGATTGCATTGCCTCTTGTGATATATGGATCTACTTATGCTGGTCTTTACTATGTTCCTTGCTCTACTACCATTTAAAAAATCTTTGAAAATGTTGCACTGCTGTAGTGAACAATTCTGAAACTAAATTGTAACACCAAGACACATAATTTCTAATTGAAGCAGAATAAAACATAATTAAATAACAGTCACACAATCGGAAAAAAACAATTTTTCTAGAGAACTTAACTAGGAAAACCCTCTCCTTGATTGAGAATTTTATTGATAGAGAATGACCAATGGATTTCTCATTATACAACTTTGTTTCACTGGAAGTCAATCTAGTTTTCTTTGCTTTTCCTAAGCTTGAAGCACCTGCAAGGCACTTCATCTACTTCCATCAATCCATGTGCATAGGTTGCTCCTATTTAATTAGGAATACTGTTGAGTTTCCGTGATCTTGGGTCTAGGATAGAATCTTAGAATCTCCATGATGGATGACACTTATCACTGCTGCAAATCGTTTCTGATTCAATGAACATGGGCTGCTCCAATCTGATCTTCTAGGTTGGCCAATCCCTGAGCTCCAATCTGCCTTATAGTAGCCTCTTTTGTCCATCAAATAGCTACACATAGGCTCCCCAAACTTCAGTGGTCAAACTCTTTTTATGACAGCTACTCACGAACTACTTTGGGTAGCCAACACACTACTCTCCATTAGTCCAATGGCAACCAATCCAATAACTGTAAGACCTGCTCCTAGGAGGGACTTTCAACCATCAAGAAAAGTCCTCCAAATGGCTCCCACGGGGTTCTAGTCAAACTGATCCAAAACCAATCCAATAACAAGGATCCAACACCTATAAGAATGTAGAAAAGTACATACCTTTGCTGTTTAAGTGTTTGTTTCTCTGCTATCAACTTTGGCCTAGTTAGGGCTATTGATGAATCTAGGGAAAATTTAGTTTATGTGATTCTTCTTAGCATGATAACTATTTGTGAGGTATTTTATCTTTAGCTTATTAGCACAATCATTTATTGATATTGTTATTGTGTGTATTTCTTACTTCATCAAATAGCTACCAAAACAAAGAGACAAGAACACACGATGTTGGTTTTCTGCCAGGGCCAAAACCTCTCCTCTTGAGAGGAAAACCCTTTAATCTCTTCTTATAGATTCTTTTATTGACGAATAACAAGACCCTTGACAAAATACTTGACTTAATTCTTCTTCAAGACACTTGTCACTATCTCTTGCACTTTTCGACCTTCACAGTCTTCCTCCTTTGCACTGTATCACTTTAGTGCTTCTTTGCACTGTTATTACATTGTCACTAGGAGAGTCTCGATCTCTTTTTTTTTCTTTTGCAACCCTAGAAACAGTCCTCGACATTCACTGATCTCTTCTTTCTATCTAGGATAGCCTCCCTGTCTTTGGTCTTCTTCTATCACCATTCAACATATGATATAGCCCTTAACTGTAGCTACCATTGTCTTAGAACAAAATGTGATCCTTCGCTTAAATGACAAACTTAGCCTGTGTTAAATTTAGGTATGTTCTATGCTTAGAGCAATTTACTTCAATTTTTCATATTAGCTCAATGACAATATTCAACTTAGCAATCACGTCAGCATGACAGTAAAGTGTTGATAGAAAATATACAAAAATAGTAGAAGACAAGCCATGACAAGAGGACATGAGATGTGGCACTAGCTAGTGACAAATCCCAATGTGGGGAAACCCTTGTTCAATTCTTCTTATATTCTTCAATATTTCAATAGAGAGAGAGATAAAGTACAATGATTTGAAGTCAATACTTGACTTGCCAAATATGAGATCAAATATCTTCTCCGTAACGATGACATGATGAGGTTGTAAATCTGATACCAAGGACTGAAGATATGTAGCAGATGATAAGCTTAGAACAACTGAACCAATTACCCAAAATACTGGGGCTTTCCTTCCATAAGATTCTCCTTCCTTCGCTACTTCACTAATCATGACAAGGATGCTAATCTGGCACCTTTCATATGCGACAAGGACTAATGTATTTCATGGTAGACCTGGTCACTGGTTAGGGCACAAACTCAGTGTACTACAACACCCTAAACACACCCCATAGTCCACTTATTGACTGCGACTAGCTTTCATACAATCCATCCAACCACACCTTCCTTATAAGGTTGTTATCTTTCTGAATGCAACACCTAAAGACCTCCAACTGCTGGCTATGGCCTGTGGCCTAGCCCAACAATGGATTGAAGCTTAGGTCCCTTCAAACAAGTGATTCAAACAGTCCTAGCAGCCCCGAGCTCCTCCTTTGTGCAAATCCTCCTGCCCAGCATACCGAGTTCAAGAACAAATTGATCATGCCCAAAACAGTCCATGTTGTGACCTACAACAATGTGATCCTACACACTGATGAGATATTTGCTTTTTGTTGCGGCTAGGTTCACTTTTCTTGCTGAGTCTAAGGGTCCCTTTCATGTTGTGATAAGGGCTCCTCTAATTGTAGATTTAGGCCTTCACATGTTGTTGGTTAGGGCCTCTTAAACTGCGGCTAAGATCACCTCCTTTAGGACTATGGCTAGGGCAACATTAGTCATTCCTTGACAACAGATTAGGGCACAAATGAACAAAAACTTGAACTTCTTGTTTGGATTCCTGCTAAGGAATCTTATTACAACGACTAGACTTCCTCCTTGAGTTGCGAATATAAATCCCTCTTGAAAAAGTATTGATCTAATCTTACCTACAAAAAGATCTCCTCATAAGACTGTGGCTAGGGCTCTTTAGTTCTGTGTCTACGGCTCTCTTAGAAGACCCTTTCTTCATTGTGTCTAGGGCTCTCTTAGGATACCCTTTCTTCATTGCGTCTAGGGATTCTCCCTCTTGATCTCTCTAGCCACCAAACCCAAACGAGTGGAGATAGATCTTAGGAGAAGTGTGTGTACAAAATGACTTGAAGTCCTCTTCTATTTATAATAAATCATTGAGGATAAGTTGGTGTAATTTGTTTGTTGGCCGACCTTGACAAATTGTCAAATAACATAAATAAATTCATATCTCCATGAATACATGTCGAAATCAGATGATCTTTAGATCAATCCTACTCTTCTCGACGAGAGGAATCCAAGAAAAATTATCAGCTGCCATAGATAAGAAGACCCACATGAAGTTTGGCCCTAGCTGCTAATTTTAACACTCCCTCTCAACTAAGGAGAACTCCATCTGCTAATCCAGCTATGAGTCTGTAATCTCTTCCATTACTGCAATGCCTTGCACTACTATGCTCTGTTGAACTATGAAGAAGAAGAAGTGATCGAGAATGTATCATAACATTCTTTACTAACCCAAAGTCAGTACCATAAAAGAGTGTCTCATACCACTCTTACTGATTTGAAATCAGTTCCAATTGATGCCAGATCAATATCATCCTAGCACAGGGAGTACGGTAGTACGATGTGTCCATCGGTAGTACTATGGTCCCTATCCTCATTTCCCTGCTCATTGGCCAGATGAGAGGTACTTCCCACGAGTCCCAAACTGCATGGGTAGGTTGCCCCAGGAGGAGAAGGATGACCACTCATCCTACCTACATGTCACGAGGGGTATCCCAAGGGAAGGATAAACCACTCATCCTACATACATGTCACTAGGGGTATCCCAGGGGAATGCTCAACCACTCACCTTGTACACAAAAAATCACTACGGGAAGGCTAAACCACTCAATCTATGATTGTGTCTTAGCAGGATAAGGATGAAACACTCATCCTGCCTACATAGAAAACCACTAGGGGAAGGATGAACCACTCACCCTATGGTTGCTAATTGCTCCAACAAGTACCCCAAGCCCCCCGAAGCTCCCAGAGCTCAATATCCATATCATACAAGACCCTTAGAAGAGGGTCTCTCCATGACTCCTAGTCATTCTCAGAAAGTCAAGAATTTGACCTTTCCTAGGGGCTTCGTTTGAATGTCGGCCACCTGCACATCAGTCCCAATGTGATGGAGCCTTATTGCTCCTCGTTGTACCATATCCTAGATAAAGTGGTACCTGATGTTTGTGTGCTGGGAGCGATCATGAAACACAGGATTATCTAATAATTAGATCCCACTTTGGTTGTCATAGATGATCACATTGGTATCTAGCACGTGTCCAAATAGCTCACTGAAGAGCTTCCCTAACTAAACAACTTTACCCGAGACCATACTCGCAATAATGAATCTATTAAAATTGGAAACTAGGACCAAACTCCATGTGGGCCATCTTATTTATGGCAGATGATATTTTTATGGGATCTCTCTCATTGAGAGGTGTTGGATTGATCTAAATATCATCCAATTCTGATAAGTATTCATGAAGATATGAACTTATTTGTGTTATGGGACAATTCCTCAAGGTCGGCCAACAAGCAAATAACCCCCATGTGTGCTCAACATTTTAATATAAAAGGAGGTGACTTGATAGTCATTAGAACACACTTCACTCTTGATTTCTCTCCACTTGTTTTGGTTTTTAATGGAAGAGAAGTCTAAGAGGAAGAAGCCCTAGACGTAGTATGGAAGCAGCCTAATCTTGAAGTCTAAACGTAGTCCTAGGAGATGCCCTAGCAGGCAACGCACAAGAAGAAAAGGAACTCATTAGAGGCAAGGGAAGCTCTGTCTTAGCGACAACAAAGGAGAACTGAACAATGTGGTAATAGAGGTCTATTTCATGGGTCTTTTGGAGGGCCAAGTTTGTTGTAAGGGAGGCCAAGGTAGCTCCCTAAAGGATCGAGACAAGGGAAGGTTATCTCAGCCTGTGTAGAGGTGTTAAACTCATTGGTGAAGGGTAGTGTAGGCTATTGTGCATAGGCTGCAAGCCCTACGAGCTGTTTAGAGGGAAAAGTAGGGTGTATTGAGGGTTTTCTATGCCCAATACAACAGTTAAGGGAGCCACCACTTCTCCTTGGGTAGGCCATAGGCCTTAACACCAAATCAGGGCATGCGTAGGACTGTCCAAGGGTATTAAAGTGCTTAGATCAACATCGTGGAGGAAGAGGATACTTGTAGAGGAAGTTGCAGTTGTTTAAGGGACTGTGTGGGTATGTTTTAGGGTTGACTTGGGCCATAGTGGTGCCCTAACCAAAACACAGTCATAAAAACAGTGGTACTTGGTGCAACAGTGGTACATTAGTGTTGCAATGGTACATAGGAGAAGAAATGGTACTTGGTGTAGAATTGGTACAGCAATGGAAGAAGCAATGAGTACATGTTGTACAGTGAAACATAGTGCACATGAGCATAAATACATGGCACTATTTATAGTGTAGCATAGTGCACACAATAGTAGTCATAGTGTAGCATGGTGTAGATTAGTATTGCTGGAAATTGGTGCAAGAAAGGGACAACATGGTAATGATGGACAGATAGTAGCAACAAGAATGTATTGCATCACCTAGATGATGAGGTATTGCAATAGAAGGATGATGAGGCATTGCAACATGCATTTGGGTGCAACATAGTGCAACGAAGAGCTCAACATAGTACAACAGTACAATGATGGGTACAATCATGATTAATGAAGCATGATGATGGGTGTATCATGGGTGTATCATGGTGCAGCATAGTCAGGTGCAACATGATGATGAGGTGCAACACAATGATAAGTGATGGATTCACCTTGGAGAATTAGTTGAAGCAGCATGTCTTCAACTGAGTTCAGCTACCTCATGTATCATCTTCTTAGAGATGATCTATGCTCTTATTTAGATAAGTCAAAATGTTGACTTATGTTGTATATGTACTATCTCTCTCTCTCTCTCTCTCTTTGCTGAACTATTGAATAAGTTCATATAATAAGAATTGATCAAGGGTTTCCCGACATTGGGGTTTGTCCCTAGCTAGCACCACATCTTGTGTCCACTTGTCTTGGCTTGCCTTCTGTGATTTATGTTTATGTTCTATCTTCAATTTACTATTATGATGATGTTATTCCTAATCTAGAAAATATATTGAGCTAACTGTGAAAATTGTAATAAATTTCTTTAAGCATAGAACATACCCAAAACTTAACAGAATCTGGCCTTAACGGTGCTCAAAACAATCGACTTATGCTTCCTTCTCATCCAATATATCGAAGCAGAACCCAAAGAGAAACAACACTCATAAGTGCTTCTACGATCCTCCACACTGCTTGCCCAATTAGCATCAGAATAGCAATGCAGCATGACAGCTCTAGCAGTGTATCTCAGTCCATGAGTGATTGTGCCCCGAAGATACTTAGAAGATTCTTGGCACCAATCCAATGTGAGTGATGAGGCTCAGCCATATGTTGGCACAACATGATAACTACAAAACATATGTCCGGGCGAGAGTTCACAAGAACATCAATGCTACTATGAGTTGATGAAACTCAGAGGCATTTCCCAAATCAGGTTCGGCAACACTACCACATAACTTCTTAAAGTTAGGCTCCATTGAGGTAGTCACAGGCTTGTAGTCCACCATTTGAAATACAAAATCCAACTCCCTCTTAGTTTTGTAAATGAGAGGATTTGTACATGCCAGAAAGAGGTACTCCACATAAAGTACCAGAATGAGAGATATATCATCCACAACCTTAAAGCAATAGTTTGGATCAACTTCACTCCTAGTTAATATTAGCTTCATCAGATATCTATCAATCCTCTCATTCCAAGCCCGGGGTGCTTGCTTCAAACTATAGAGATATTTCTTCAACCTGCGTACATGAGATTCCCGATCATGAATCTTGAAATCCTCGGGTTGTTCCACATCTGCGGTCTTTCTATTACATGAGTGGAATGGTCCCCTTGTAAGATTTCCTTCAATACATATTGGACATGTACCTTCATGCTCTACTTTGAATTCAAGCATCCCTGTCACCATCTATCTCATATCGGGTAGGGCCTTACAATGAAGATGGGTAGACCTACGGTCAAATTGAAGAGATGTGGCACACGACATGGTCCCCAATGGACTTACTACAACTTGATATAAAGTGCCAACCCTGAACCCAAGAGTAAAAGCATTTTTGAAATTCCTTTTCCAAACACGTACCTTTCCATCAATGAATGCCACTTTGTAACCTTTGTCTTCCATTGCTGAAATGGACACCAGTTTCTTCTTGAGATCAGGGACATATAGAACTTCGTGTAAATGAATCGTGTTCCCCTGATTCAATTAAAGGGTAACATTCCCTACACCCTTTACGGGATAGGGTGTAACATTCCCTACACCCTTTTAGAATGGCTCCACAGACCTGCGACAACCTTGTTTGAGGAAAGTCCACCAATAAACAAGCCAAAATCACTCCAGACCTTGACACCTACTCCTTGGCACTCCTGGATTGCAATTCAGTCACCAAAACAACCCTAACGGGCCCTCAAATCCTCGCTAGTTTCCCTCATTTCCTGTGGCCAATACAGACCAGGTATCCTTCCTTCAATGAGCTCTTCTTGTGTTGTGTTGTTCACTTTGGATGAGTGAAATGACATTCTAATCACCTAATATCTATATCAAATATGAGGGCTCCAACACAACGTCATCATAGGGCTTGGTAAGCTGTCATAAGGCTTATTAACATCAAGTCGACTTTGAACTTGTGCCACCATGCCCACACATAACTTTCAACAGTTCATAACTCCATTTCTACAACTCAAAATCAATTTTTTTTTTATGCTTCAAATTCGTCTCAATGAGTACTATCATCCTCATCCATCACATGTCGAAATGTGTCCATGGTTTTGGCCCAAACAACGATGGGTACAATGTGAAAATTCCTAAACTTGGAATTCCTACTGCAACAATTGATTTAGCTTCTCCTATTTGTTAATTACTGAACAAATTATTCACTATTTCCTACAACAAATATCGAAACTAATACGCTACAACCTTCCCTTAATTAAATTATATGTGGGAACAAGACACTGAGCAAGAAAGAAAATACAACACAATGACATCGTTATTTTTGGACAAATTTCCCTAGAAAAACCCAATGCGGGAAGACCAGTGTAGCAACGGCTTTTATTATCAAGTAGTAGTAATTTTTAAATACAATCTCTGGATTCCTTTCCGACAATCCAATTACAGAGAACATCACTGATAGAGAGAATTGTGAGATTACCTCACACTATACTGTAAATCCTGGTTGATTCAGCCCTTGAATTAACAAACCCTAGTTGCCTCTGCATTAGCCCAGCATCACACTATCTAGGGATAGCGTCACTCTCCCTGGCTAATCGATTTTCCTCTGAGATTCAAAATTTTGCTCTTCTGGACTCACACCTCAGCTTCCATTTTTTGAAATCAATCTCTCCAACAAATTTATGGATTCCCTCTATGCTTTTGTGTTGCCTCTGTGTGGTCCTACTTAGCCCTGCATCAGCCTCACTGGCTCTGTGCTGCCTCTATTGTATCTTTCTTTGCCTTCTCTATTGAGTATTCTCGAACCAAGAAAGATTCCCATTCGGATAATATCCCTGGCCCTCGGTGCAAAAAGCTCACTTCGAATTTCTCTTTAGCAACTGCTCTGCTTTAGAAATTCGATCTTTTGAACTCTACTCGATCCATTGTCTAAGTGCCCATCAAGCCTCCTCTTATAATCCTCTCGTTGATCAATCAATGAACCAGATTAGATTCTAATCAATGGATAGGATCATATTGACTTGATCTTTGCCTTCTTTTAGAAGCTTCACCCACAGTTTAGATTAATACCCATTAATTATTTTAATTTCTTAAATTTAGACTTAGGGACCCATTAAAAATAATTAATTATTTTAATAAAACTATCTCTGGGTGGAATTTCCCAAAACAATTTTTGTGTATTGGAGAATGCATGTGTCTAAGCTCCTCACTACAAATTTTGAGACTTAGAGCACATCTGATGCTACCAAAAATCAACACTCCCTCTTAGCGGGGAATGTGCTCTGGCAATGCACCCTGTTGGAGCATCACCCTATTCCATGAAATCTCCTTCTGAGCTGTTGATGTCTAACATCCCATCCACCAACGACTATGAAAATGTTGCATTGTACCATTGTTGACCCTACCACTACCAACATTGCATTTGTACTGCAATTCCCTCCGAAATTTTGCATCCGTGCTGTTATTGGCCCTGCCACTGTCAACATTGCATCTGCACTGCATCCTTCTCCAATTACTGCTACTACTGCATAAAAAATAGAAAATCTTCCCAAATACTAAACTAACTATGTTTAGTATGATGCATCTTGCTGCTAGATTCTGACTACTGTTAGTCTAGAGGATGATGAATCTCGTTCATTGCAAGACTACTATTCATATCCTACAGTGATGCATTTATTTCATGACATCCTCAATTCCTTCTGCACTAACAGCATATAGAGGTCTTCATTATGCCCTGCATTGACGTGTGTGCAATCCAACACAATTGCCAACATACTTGATAAGACATCAAATAAAATAGGATTCATTATTGGAATAATTAACTCACAAACATATTCTTCTTCAAAAGGGAAAAACAACAATGTAATGCTCAATGTAAAATTTTAGTTAATGAGCAAGGAACATTCTACGTATAAGTGCCCTGTCATTATTCCTTCTGGAATAGATAATCCACAATATATCCACTTTCTATCATGTCAGGGTTCTAATTTTGGGCAAGTTTCAAAATAGGATGTTGTCATATCTACCATACGAGGTCATAATATAGTGGTTCTAAGTGCCTTAGATGTTGCTATGCTTAGACAAGATATAGTGTCCTCACATTGTTGTAACTAATGCTCATAATAGCATACAAATTAGCATAATATCATTGGGAAAAGCACTCAAGATGTTGGTTTCATCTCGTCAATGAAGCACCTCTTTGCTATTGAAAACCACCTCTTCACAATGCCCTTTTGTTGGTAACTTTTTTGTAGTGTCTTTCATGCCAGTATCCTCCAACGCTGTTGAAAATGTTGACATATGTCCTGAAAAGTGCACCGTCTTGCTATTTAGGGTTATATCTCTTTAATTGAAACCTTTGACTCATGTGATATTCATACCATGAACATCTCGGGCCATTGACATTGTCTGCAGTAAAATTGGTTCCCAAGACATAGTTCCATCAAGTATTACATCATGACCTTCTTTCAAGGTGAAGACCAAGAAATATGTTGTTGCACCAGTGGACACTTATGCGCTAGTTTAGAAGTTTCCAACAAATCATCATGCCCATAAGAATTCAAAGTTTGATAGACAACATATTTCTTCTTGAATGCATCTGCCTCTATTACGAGTGCATTTCTGACTAGAATAGCCTTTAAGAATATCTTTGACTACAATACTTTTTCCAAAATCCATTCCACCCCTAGTGAGAAGAAGCACAAATATTCTCACTATGGGCATCCACTAACACTGCTACATTCATCTTAATAGTAATCCTTTAATGATTCACAATGGATTTCATTATGTCCAACGGAGTAGAGAATCACATATATATCTTGAGTCTTTATAGCCAATTTAAAACATTGTTTTTTTAAACAATATTGAACTAGTTCAAGAAAGCAGCTTTTAGAATGCTTGATAACCATAATCCCCCAATATTGATTATTTGGAACTCTGCTTAACATTCTAAAGTCAAGTTGACCATAAAAGCTTAATAGAAATAATGCATATTTTCATAAAGGATTTTACCCAGTGGCAGAAAATATGACAGACCAGAGCTTCTGTGGATTCCAGTTACTATGTAGAACCTGCTCAATAATATATTTAAAAGGCTCCCAATGAAATGCAAAGTAGCTAAGAATGCGGTTTTCTAACTCACATAGAATTTGAGCATAAAGCAGTTGGATCTCCTCTTTAGTACAAATACTGGAAAGATATGAATAAAGGACCTCTTGACTCTTAGCATAACCACTCTTATCTCCCCTCAAATACTCATAGAGGTTGCATTTTCTTTTCTAGGAAAAGTAATCCCTTGCAATATTGAGCCTCCATTCCTCATTAGTGGGGGAAACGGAGCGGCTAATGATTTGACTATATGAATGCCTCATTTATGTTCCCGATACTACAACAAAGATTTGTCTCTAACTTATGAACATAAGATATAAATCCATGATTTTCTCGAAGGAATATGGCAAGGATCTTATATCCACTACCCCAAGAGGAGAGAAGGAGGGATATATCATGATGCAGTAACTTGCTAACAACCTAAAATATCCTTCTTCTTAGAGTATCGAGTTAGTCTCAATCTAAAGCTCTCCGAATACCCATCTTGGATATCAAGATGATTTTTAATTCTTGCACATGATATGTGATCAAATATAGTTACTATTATAGGCATTGCATGAGAAGATTCAACAACACACTCTACTCCATCTCTGGAAACTAAAAGGCCTATATAAGCCAGAATGTTGCCACCCAAGGTTACCCAAGGAGTACCTCTTGTTTATTTGCATATATTTTATCCACAATGCAATAAAAGGTTCTTCCCATAGTCGATAGGCTCGACCATTCAATGGCTGCTATAACGTCGTGAATTGTTGCTCAAAGTTTTTATGGTGTATCTATTGTCTTTGTAGTAGTATGAACATGAAATCCATAAGTACCTACTATTTTCCCAAGGGTAATTCCCTTTGAAGCTATTGCTAGAAATTTTGCGGGAGGAAAAGCTCTTTCTGATGCAACCACCGTAAATATATTTTGTTTGCAGTAGGCCAAGTTTCATAATAATAAGAAATTTAAAGATGACCATCTTTGTTATAGTTGGAATAGGTTCATATTTCTATTTGTGGCTTTCAGTCATCAGTTTTGGGTTTTGCCATGAAACAATAGAAATAATTTATGGCATAAAAAATACCTGGGCTAGTTGATGTAAGATAAATTAGATTACGAACTAGTTGTTTGTATATAATCTCATTTGTCATCTTTAAAACAAGATAGGTTGGTGATTTCAACTCAACCTCCAACAATATTGTGACATATTTTCAACCCACCATATGGAAATTTTCCATCCAAGTTTTGGTATATATATATTTTTAATATAGAACAATGCATTTCTCAAGGCACACCCTAACCTATAATTCATTTTTTAAGATAAGAATGCCATGGAAAAGAACCATAAAAATGCAATGTTATTTTATACGCCAGCCAAAGGCTAAGTGATATTATGATTTTTCTATTTCTATCTTGCATGTGTATTGGAACAACATGCATTTTCACCTTAATATTGCTTGATAATCCTTTGACTCCATCTCTACAGTGATTCCAACATCATTAAAAATTTCACCCCTATCAAACAGTGCATCATGAAGCTTGTAAACTTGCTACATATTAGTCCCTTTCATATATCCATAAGTCAATATATTATATAGTGCACGTGGCACAATTTGGAGACAAACCCATTCTAAGCATATGATCCGAAGGCTCTTTGGCTAGCCCACAAAATACTGATAAGTTATAGTCATTTAATTTACCATATAAATCTGCTAAATAGATGAACCTGTCTTTTTGAAATGTTGGAATCCTCTTCCTTCAAGGCTTGATGAAATTGGGTAGCTCTCATACAATTATGGAAAAATCATCCCAGTGTTGCCACAACAAAGTCTCATTTCCATTTGGCTCCATAACATAAAACAATTTAGCCTTTTCATCTCTACCTCCAAATATACCTTTGTCACCATTCTTAAATGTAAACAACTTGCTAAAAAATCACATCATCCTTACCAACATTTTGATAGTTTGAGTCACTTGATTCCTCTGAATACTCTTAGCTGGAAAACCACTAGATGAGGGGATTATGAAGAAAATTCCCATACTCTTTACAACCAAAGATGTTTATTCCACGTTCAATATCGAAAGATATTATGACAATGTCGCATATATGCAGACAACAACTGCTTTGAGCTTGTAATTTTGTCCTGCTCTTACATACATGCTTTTTTCCATAGAATTCGAAGCATCTATTTAAAAAGAAACCTTCTATTCGTTACAAATGTAAATGGTTCTCTTATAGGAAAATAATTTGTTTATGAAAATATGTCTATCAATTGGGTAGTTCCCAAGGTATTTGCTTTCCTTGTCAAAGGTCGGTTTACCTATTTTAGCACTGAGGGTTGCTAATTCTTTATCCTATTGATGATGCTCATGCATATGATAGGAATCTTCTTTTTGTGTATATGTAACCATATTATCAGTTTGCTTAGCTATAGAATCCAATGAGTTGTCTAGATAAGCCTTTTCACGACATTTGCTTCCATCCTTTTATCTATTACATGGCTTCCTTTGCCAGCTCCATTGCTATTTCTTAACACTCTTGTCAAGTATCCTTTTTGTAGGTAATTTCTTTACAAATTCCTCTGAATGGTGTTGGACAAGAGGCTTAATCAAATGTTTTTCTACCACTCTGAAGATATTTTTGGTGTTTGTGGGTGTGATTTGTCTCCAGTAAGGAAATTATAGGTCTTTCTTTTTAGCTCAATCGAGCTGCACTTTGTCATGCTTTTTTCTGTTCCTATATTTAATCATTTTCCTAACCTTTTGTATGTCATCCCACCTACCAGCCTCGGTATAGATGTTGGACAGAAGCACATAATAAGTAGCATTTTTGGAATACATATTTACAACACGTTCTCCAAGTTATACATTGAAATGTATTGCATAGGAGGCAAGTTATATGCTCAGGTCAACCAAACTTGTGTTATAGATCTCTACATAAGGGATCTGGCCTGTTGTATTAATTCAGGAATACACCACATTTTTGTACACAATACATAGACTGGACCGAATTGTTTCTTGCATTTGATGCCATAGAGTTAAGCTTGTGTCTAGATCCTCGAGATCTATTTTCAACATAACACTTTTCAACACTTTTTCAAGTATTCGAATTCCATAAAGAAATTTCAGATAGTGCTGGCCTTAGAAATTTAGATCAGAAGTTCAACATCAGAACACTTGAGAGACATATTGTCATGACAAAGGACTTCACAAGAACGAAACTAGTATGCCTGAGATCGTTCAGAAGTATATGAGTTCTGGAACATAGATTGAATACGGACGTTAGCACTCAGGTCTGCAAATTAGTGCGTATGTCAAACAATTGTCGGAGGTAGCATTATTAGCATACAGGTCTGTAAATTAGTGTGGCATTATATACAGGTCAACTTCCAAAAATTAAGTTTTCTTTGCACAGTAGAATTCCCTGGATAAGGGGTTGAGCCATACCATAGATACCATAGAAGTGTGTGTCCGGAAGTCTGAAATAGTCCATTGAGTAAACCAGATCGAACCAAAGAAAACAAAAATAAACCCAAAGTAGTCATTAACACTTCGACCTATCCACTTCATAATTGCATTGAAATTTTAGAACCAGTGAATATCTATGTCAACAAGGCCACAAAGATTGAATACTTGATAGAGATGCTTCACGTGTAGTGTAGTCTTTCATGGGGGCCATAAGCTTGATATCCATTTTGATTACTTGGCCGCAGAGACTTGTCATAATTAAGTTCACTCCTGCTTGGGCTTGTCCTCAACTTGGCTCTGATACCATATTAAATTTAGGATCACATGTTCTTTGCTGAAGACAGAAGCTTCAATATCTCATTAGCCCAATTATTAGATCATTAGCTAATATATCCCTGTAACTTCTTTAATGAAGATAACCTTTGAAAGGATGAAAATCAAGCTTTCCAGAGTTCATATCTGTCTTGTTCACAACTTCAATTGTGAATAAGACTGTAACGTTGCCATCAATTTATAGGTACAGTAACGTATCACCATTGCTACTAAGCAGTACCAATGTCATACATAATACTGGACCATAAATAGTGGTGATCTTGAGGTGACATACATAGAACAATACCTCATACATATAACTGTGAGGGAACCAAGAAAGATCACTGCTCAGGATTCTATTTTTTTTTTACTTTTATGATAGCTTCAGATCTTGTAAACTTCCAGGAGGACCACTTCTTCTTGAGAGATGACTTCAACAGAATTCATATTTTGCTACTTGATGCTGGGTAAAGAATATTTCAGGGAGACTAATTCTCCTTAAACTGAGAAAGGATTGTCTTTGCAAAGAAATTCTTCCACTGCTTGTGACCAAAAATTTATTGAGGTCTATTTCTGGGATCACAATGAACCTACTGTAAATCAACATCTCCACAGGTTGACTCACCTGATATAAGTAGTTTGAATTGTGAATATATACTATCAAGTCATTGTAGGAAGTGCAATATTCATACTATCAACAGATATTCTTATCACTACATTAGTCTCCATATGTCTTACTTCCCTCATCTAGGAAAGCCACTAACATTAGAATTATGAGGTTAAAATAGATTATTGTCCAGAATTTAAGTCACTGTTATGAGTTTTGTTGAGTGTTACTATCCATATGACATATACATCACTAATACCTTATTCATTGTGTCATGGCTAATATAGGACGACTGAGAATTTCCATTAACAGAGTCTAGAGTGTAGGTCTGGAGGATACATACAAGACTTATATAAGCCATACCTTAGAAAATTACGAGCCCTAAAGAATCACATTTGGGTTTGAACATAATTCTTGAGAAGGTGCACATCAAGGCGATATGTAGTCATAGTGAGTTACTGCCACACCATTATAGATCCATTTTGATGAGCCATAGACCATAGAAGAATGAATATGTTGAAGATATCATGGACATAGGTATAAGGAGGCATTGCTAATATAGTGATGCCAAAGATAGTGATGCTTGTAGCTTGCTTTTGAGGAAATAAAATGCTGCCTGAAGTGAACCCATAATTTTCAAGTTAAGTGTGAATGCCAATTCCTCTTTCAGGTCCATTACCCCAATTCAAAAATGCCTTTTTAATTTTCAGCTTCAATCAAATTTTTATATACTTTGCCCTCAAAACCACACATTCGGGGAGCTATCCGTTCACTTGTGTGGAAACAAAAGCAATTTAACTTCAGGTTTACTAGATTGTCTCTAGATTTTTAGGTTCCTCTAACAAGTGGATAGCATCGTACCAAAGGACTGATAAAAAATACAATATAACCTTGAGTAGGTCTAGCATAAATGTGGCCCTTGCAGTCATATACGAACAAAACAGTGGATTGCACCAACATAAATACACCATTAGAAGGTTCAATTACATCTGATATGTCATTATATAGGGCTGCTAATTTTTTGTTACAAATCTAGGCTTATTTTCAGCAACATTTATCTTTAGTTTACTTGTGATCTATCTTTAGTATCAACTATCTTATATAGTTCTTTGTAGATGCAATTTCAAAGGATCTTGGAACATATTATCAAATAGACAAAAGAAATTGGGTGAAATTGAAAAATAGGTATAGTTTGTGTATTTGATTATTCATTGTGATATGCAAAAAATGTATCAGTGGTAACTTGTGCTCAATAAAATTTATGTGACTTGAAACTAGTTATGTGTAGGACACTAAAGGAATATAGAGATGGGGCTGAGAAATTCTTAAAGTTTACCGAGGAGCATTCAAGGAATAAGATGTCCACAAAATGTCCATGTAATAAATGTGGCATAGTGAAAGTACAAACATTTGATAAAGTACGAGAGCACTTGATTTGTGATTGTATAATAGAACAACATAACATTTGTTATTTGCATGGAGAGAGCATTCCCAGTCAGGTATCCTGAAAAAAAATGAATTGATCTAGTTTCAACCTTATATGTTTTACAATAAAGATATCACTTATTTTTATATGTGCAAACTCCATTTTTTTTCTTGTCTCCTTTAGATTCCATCTATTATTGATAAGGATATGCAACATTATGAAAATGAGCCACATGAAGTTCTCGAGCATATTTCATCTCAACTGGTAAGCCATTTCATATTAGTCAAGGGCCCTATTTGACTATGTTGACCAAATGCTATTGATTTTAATTTTCATAAAAACCATAAAATTGTTAACATACATTTTAATTTTCTTATTAATAGGGCTATGAACATGTTGTGGAACATGATTATGATAATCATGTTGATGAGCATGAAACATTATTTAAGAACAATAGTGAACCTCTAAATGATGATGATGATGCAACCATTGTCGGTGATCAAATGCTTGAAATGGTGAATGATGTCAATCGATGACTTAATCAAAACATCTATTAGGATTGTGATAATGAGGGGTTGGCATCAACAAATGTACTAAATGAACTTAATGAATATAAGAATCTTATTGAAGATGCCAAGAGGCCATTGTACCCAGGTTGTGTTGACCTCAAAAAACTATCAGCCACTGTAGAATTCTACAATCTGAAAGTGAAGAGTGGATGGTTTGATACAAGTTTTGACCAAATGTTAAAATTGCAAAAAGATGTGCTTCCTAAAGATAACACACTTCTAGATTTTGCATATGCTACAGATAAGTTGATAAAATCATTGGGATTAAACTATGATATGATACACGCATGTCCAAATGGTTTCATTTTATATCGAGGAAGTTATGAAAGTAAATATCAATGCCCAACATGTGGAAAATCTCAATGGAAGGTGGATGCTCAATCTCAAAAGGCGTGGAAAGGTGTTCCAGCCAATGTGTTAAGATATTTTCCCATAGCACCAAGGCTAAAACGAATGTATAGGTATGATCTTGAACACTATAATTTTATTCAAGTTTTCCCCTTCTTCTATTATCTTTACCATTTGTCGTAGTGTTATTATATGATAATATATTATATAAATCAAAAAAAAAAAAAAATCATTATAGCTCTGTAGACATGTCATAAAAAATGAGGTGGCATCATGAGAATGCAAGTAATGATGGTCAAATGCACCACCCCGTTGATAGCCCAGCATGGAAAATTATTGATGACAAATGGCCTAGTTTTTCTAGCAAACCTCGCAATGTACGACTTGCAATGGCAGTGGATGGATTTAATCCTTTTGGAGACTTTAGCAACACATACAATGTTTGGCCTGTAGTGTTAGTTACATACAATCTTCCACCATGGTTGTGAACAAAAAGGAATTTTTGTATGCTAACATTGTTAATACCTGGTCCCAAGCAACCAGGCAATGACATTGATGTGTATTTGGAACCCTTTGTAGATGAACCAAAGGAATTATGGGACCAAGGGGTATGGACATATGATGCTTATAGTAAGACATGCTTTAACATGAAGGCAATTCTTATGTGGGTGATCCATGATTTTCTTGCTTATGGGAATATGGCTTGTTGCACAACGAAAGGCTATAATGCATGTCCCATATGTGGGAGGAACACAGAATCAGAGTACCTCAATTGTGGCAGGAAATGTGTGTACATGGGACATAGGAGATTTCTTCCTCAACATCATAAGTTTTGCTCACAAAAGGCATTGTTTAATGGGAAGGAGGAGCATCGTTATGCCCCTCCAATTGTAAAAGTATTAGATATTTTGAAAGAAACAAAAGGAAAGGAAACAATTTGGGGGAAGATTGAATCAAATAAAAGGAAAAGAAACAATAAATCAGGTGAAAAGACTGATGTTGTGGTGTGGAAGAAACAATCAATTCTATTCAATCTACCATATTGGGAGGTATGTAGACCCATCAACCATGGCTAATTATTGGATGCAACTTGCTTAGTTGACCTCATTGTGATTAGATTTCTTGGTAGAATTTATTGTTTATCTATTTGTCCATATTAAATATTGTTATGATATTCTTGATGTGTTGGAATGCAAAAAATCCTAATACGCCACAATTTAGATGTAATGCATGTGGAGAAGAATGTGTGTGAAAGCATTTTTGGAACTCTTTTGGATATAAAAGGGAATTCTAAAGATGGAAAAAAATCACGTAATGACTTGCAAAAAAATGGGTTTGAGGAAATCACTATGGCCAAAAGTTAAAGGACAAAAAATATTCCTTCCACCTGCACCACATACTCTTTCAAAGAAAGAGAAACAAACCCTATGTCATGTTATCTTCATGTTAAAGGTGCCAAATGGTTATAACTCTAATCCAAAAAGTCATATATCTATGGAAGATCTTAAGTTCCCTGGTATGAAAGGACATGATTACGATGTTGTAATGCAACAACTCCTCCCAGTGCCTTTGCGTCATGTGTTGCCAATTTTTGTCTGAAAGACACTTTGTAAGCTTTGTTACTTTTATAGGCAAATCCGTGCAAAATCAGTTTCAGTAGAGTGTCTTGAAAAGTTGGAAAATTATAATGTGGAGACATTGTGCTTTCTTGAAAAGTACTTTACTCCTTCATTTCGATACAATGTTGCATTTGAATGTACATTTGGTACGTGAGCTTTGATATTGTGGCCTGGTTGCATATAGATGGATGTACCCCTTTGAGAGGTACATGAAACTTTACTTTTTATCCAGCAAAACAAAAAGATGATTTTTTTTTAAATCTTTTGACATTACTTAATTCTCTTTTGTTCATTTTCTAGGAACATGAAAGTATATAAGAGTTATGTTAAGAAAAAAAATAGGCCTGAAGGATGCATTGCTGAAAGCTATACTGTGGAGGAATCAATAAAGTTTTGTGGAGGATACTTGAAAGGTATGGAAGCTATTGGATCCACACATGGTAGAAATGAAGTGTGGGATGAGGAAATTTAAGAAGTTATCCTTGATGGAAAGTCATTATCTACTCTAATTCCTTCAGAACTGGATGACATTAGTTGGGAACAAGCCCATAGGTGGGTTCTATTTCACACAAACAAAGTTGATCCATGGACAGAGTATGTAACATATTTGGCTTGTAATTTTTTGTTTGTTTGTTTATGGTTTAAAAAAACACAGATCCATCGATAGATTAACATATTTGACCTTTAAAAATATTTTATTCATATTTGATCAAAACACATTAACCACCATATTTATTGTCCATAATTGTTGAATTAGGATTTCAAAAATGGAGATTGCCAACTCAATTACCCAAATGAAAAAAGATGAAGCTCTATTGTAGAAACTCCACACCCATAATTTTACTAGTTGGTTTAAACAACAGGGAATGATATTATTTATATTATAAGTGTACTTAATAATCAATATATGAGAATATTGTCATGTAGGAAATTAAATATTTTGTCATAGGTTGAAAGTATGAATTCTAACTACATTTAAAAATCTAAAACTATACAAGTGGAAGGAGATGGAAAGGTGTCAGATACACTTAAATGGCTAGCGCATGGCCCCAGGAAATTCATGAATAAGTACAAGGGATTCTTAATCAATGGTTATAGATTCCATACAAAAAGCATAGAGAATGAGAGAGCCACCTAAAATAGTGGCGTGTGTATGGAATCTCAAACAATGATGAGGTCAAGTTCCAAAGGTGCAAACCCTGTACTTCAAAATAAAACATCTTATGGAGTGGTAGAAGAAATAATTACATTGGACTATTTTTGTACGGAGTGCACATTGTTCAAATGTGATTGGATTGATGTATACAATAAGAGAGGGATCAAAACTGATGATTTGGGTTTTACAACTGTGAATATAAATAAATTCTTAAGTCAAAATCATTGGCAAGATGATCCATTTATTCTAGCATCGTAAGTTAAACAAGTATTCTATGTACAAGATCCAGTTGAGACTAACTGGTATGTAGTGTTAACATGTCCTCCAAAAGGATTGAGAAGTAATACATCATATGAACCTGAGTATGCAAATTTATCACAGGTTGTAGACTTTCAAGAAACAAAATGTGTAAGTGAATAACATATCGATGATCTCGATGTCAACATTGACATGAATGTGGATTATGTCCGTTCAGATTGTGAAGGAATATGGTTGAATATTAAGAAATAAAAGATATCGATTTTCCTATTTTGTTTCGAGAACTCCAAAATTGATATTTGGTTATGAAGAGAGATTCCTTTGAGTCTTATCTATAAAAAAATTTAGACCCATTTAGTAGATCTGTTTTTAGTCCCTGCCTACAACTGAGACTATTGTTTTCGTCTTGCAACCATTAATCTTTGTTCAAAATTGAACACATAAAAAATTTTATAGGGGAAGTTTCTGTAATTTTATTATTTTTATATATTTTAAGATGAAATGGAGGAATTTTATATATATATTGTGACCAAAGAGCCTTTAAAGAATTTACTCATTTAAAAAACCCAAAAATACAAATTTCTGGCCAACATGCCATTTGTTTAGCCTTCTACTGTGACCTATTGACAGTTGCAAAACACTATGCAAAAAAAGGGTTGTTACTAGTTGGATGATATTTAACTCTCGACATAGATGATTATTATGCTTAATATGCCTTCAGTAGAAAGGTTTCTTGAACTTGCTGACTCTTGTGCTCTAAATTATTTTGAAATTTCTTACAAAGTTGTGGTTTATAAAAGTTGTTTCAAGACTTTATAGGCTTCTAATTGGTTGATTGTGGTCCTGCATGACATGTTTGGTCTTGTTTCTTACAGATGTTGTGGAAAATGTTCCCAGTCAAAGGAAAATGGATGCTTTATGGTTTGTCTTTGCATTTGGACTTGTAGAAAAATTTCCACTCGTGCCTTTGTTGAAGGCATATCTCGAGCATCAAAGGAAAGCATCATAAGAAATAGCAAAAAAAGGAAGAGATCATGTTGGGTCACTGGTATGTTTATTCTTATTGGTGTGGTTCATGCTCCCTTGTCAGTATAAACTATCAAAATATTAACTTGTCATTAGACATATTCTCTGAACACTTCCATGTCTTATTGCAGAATTCAACAACCTCAAAATATATTCATTCATTGAACAATGTAATAAAGTGCATTGAAGTGCTTCACATCTATAAACTTTACCAGAGATGTTATTGAGTCTTTGGATGTGGTTATCTTTTCAAAACACACATGTATAAGAAGGCGAGAAATAATATGCCTAACTAATTTTAATTTATCTTCCTGCAAATAGGGTGTTCCCTTCCATAAACCTGATGAATCGCTTTGCTTCTTTCTAATGAACAAATTTGGGACTTTTTATCAATTGTGAGACAATTCCAACCCCATGACTATCAATTTCTTATTTAAAGTTATACCCACTATATTAGAACATGCACAATTAGAATTCCATTCCCGTTTCAAAAAAAACCTCCAATCGACTTATACCATGCTATTTAATATTTTATGTATTTCTTCGCATCCTTGGCTTGTGACATAAAGACGCAACATGCTACCTTGCATTTTCTATACTAACACTCCTAAACACTAATAAAGTATGCCCAAATATGTCATTTCAAATGATCTATGCAGCTCACCTTTTGGTTTTTCAATTATTGAAGTTGTTACCTATATTGATGAGATCATCTACCACTGAGGCCACACTGACAATATCTGTTAGAGTTTATTCGTGTTGCACTAAAGGTATTTTTTCTTTAGCAACACAACAATAAATTGCAGTTTTCATTCAATGGAGAAGTGTACCCAATAGCAACCTTGGTCTATGTGCAAATGGGTTGAATTCACAGTAGACTTTATGACACATATTTCATTAAATTTGGAAGTATTCAGTGGATCTAGAATATATAACTTTAACTAGATTAAGTTTTTTCAAAACGGGGAATTAGAAATTCACTTAGTTCACTAATTTTAATGTAGATATTCATCATTTTTTGTGAAAAAAATTATCATGATAAACTTTATTAAACAAATTCATATAAACTTGCAAAAACAAATCTTTCATGTCTTAATCTTGGATTCCTTACATTATCTATTTTAATATTTTTATGGTTTGTATTAAAATGTAAGTTTGTTAAGGTTATTTTATGAAAGGAATGATGTGTATTTTACTATTATTAACCCATTTAATTATAGTTTAATATAGTAAATATCATGTATGCGTTAAGTTACAATTATTACTAAGACAAAGTTGGCACAATTTAAAAGTCTATCACCTTTGTAACACTAGTAATATCATTGAAGATTTAAAAAATCTCATAGATCATCGAGTTTATACTCATATTGGATTTAAATTTCAAAATATTTGTGATGCTAGCAACCTTCTTGATCTTTTAACTAAACAAAATTATGATGAGCTTGAAACACTTCTTTTAATGCTTTTTGAGCATAACAATAAAATTCAAAATAATTTTGGGTAGTATCTTTTTGCCTTCTTCTATACCATATTTGGTCTTAGTGGATGATAATCATCATTATCACCATTATTATTTCATACTATTGTAGGAAAGTTGCACCATTTGAGAGTTGAGGAGAAAATGTTTTTTTAGGATCAAATTAAATGTTGAATGCGAGTAGTAGCATAATTTATTTATTATTTATTATTTGTACTTTTGTGTTAAAAACTAAGTTGATTGAGGCTTACTTAATGAATAATAGATTAATATGCAAGATACATATTAAATATAAAATTATTTAATGATAAATGATCATAGTAATGTGTCCAATATATACCAACATAGATCCATCTTAAGTACGAATGTAGGGATCAAATTTCTTCATGTGCAAACATTTTTAGAGTGCAAAATACAATGTGTTATTTTTCATTGTTGAAAATGTATTTTTGAATGCTAAATAGAGTATACATAAGACCAATAAAAATTTTAACTATAAAAACTTTTTTTTATATATAGATATATATGAAGTTGATATTGACATAAATTAGTTAACATAGATCTTCAAAGTTTATTTGAATCTCTAGCTAAAATATTTTTGAAAAGTATAACATTTAAACATCTAATTCACACATTTTTTTTCTTCTAATTACTTTACAACATATTCATTTTTCTATTTTTCTATTTAGAACATAATTTTTATTTTAAAGCGGCAGAAACGAAAAAACAAACTTACACATCTCCTCATACTAGGTTGTAAGATGGGCCTCTCAACTCAATTACTAATCATTTTAATGATTAAAATCAATCACAAATTAGAATAGTAACAAAGTAGTACAATTTGATTATTTTCAAATATAAGAGGAAAGAGAGAAAATTGACTAAACTATTTATTACAAATGTTTAGTTTTTGTTCCTGTAGTTTTTAAGGATATTATATTGAAAAGAACATCTTAACATTCATCTCAAACTTAGATTCCTTACATTATTTATATTATCATTAATATTTATATTTATGTATTAAATTTGAC
>APFE030826490.1:168689-204040 GCA_000404065.3 Pinus taeda | reverse complement strand
TATATAATGTGAGAAGGTATGGGACACAAAAGCCAAATGAATACTAGACTTGGGACACAAAAGCCAAATAAATAGTAGACTTCTACATATGGAAACAAATTGTAACTCTTTTGAGAAAAGAAGAACAAAATATAAGGGCAAACTCTAATAAAGTTCCTTTTAAGGAATTGCATGCTTAAACTAATTGTTAGGAATTAAAGGGAATTCATATACAAAACTCTTGCAAGTGAATACATAAGAAATTATGCCAAGTATAACAATAATATTCATTCAATGTAATAAAAAATTAGATAGAGTGTTGATAAGTAAATTTATAAGATGGGAGGGTTAATAACACTAGATATAGGAAGAACTGTGATTAACATTTGTTCACTATATAAACTAAGGGTAAAATCCCAATACATCTTGATGGAAACTGAGTTGTGTCGGACTCAATGTTGAAATCCTAAGTATTTATTCAAAATATGAAAATAAAAAATAGGCTAATCATGGCTATGGTCATAACGGTCAGTGAAAAACCCTCTAGGCTGAGACATAACCTGCAGTAGGATAGGGAAGAAATTTTAATTTTCATTCAATACCTCGAATTCCATAATAATAGATTCAAAGATATTGTCTTGACAAAGGAAGAGAAGTTAACTTGGAATGAACATGAACAGAGAACCATGATTAGTAGTATCTATATACACAACTCTGGAAAACAAGTAAACTTGGGCTTTGGTAGAATGGCAGAACTCCCATTTTCTGCATGGGTGGGGGGGAGGTAGGGGGGGAATTTATGTTAGTAATATAGAAATAAAGAATTTTCAACCATTTTTCTACTAAAACAACAAGTATCATTTAACTTGAAGGAAGAGGGTTAAATAACAAAGGTGTTACCTGTGGCCCTTAACAACTAAGACTTGATCACTTTAGAGGAATAAAAAAAGGATCCTAAAGCAACTATGTAAGGGGTTTGTTGCCCCAAAAAAAGTACAATATGATCTCAATCAGACAATGACCTAAGAGGGTAATTCTTCTGAAAGAATGTAAAAGTAAAAAAATGTGGAATGACTAACCCTAATGTCCATTATTACCTATAAGATAACTCTAAACTATCGCGATTGTGACCAGTAAGTCATAAAGCAACTAGGAGTGTCATAGGAGTTTCACTAGAGCCTACATATGAATATAGAGAGTTTGGAAGTGTTATAACCACAATAAATTAAAACTCTTTGGATGAATTTAAGCAAAATGCGCTGAAAATTCAAAACGCTTGATGAATTACCTCATAACGACCACCACATGGTGAAAAACTATTTCCATCTGCAAGGTGAGACTAGATATTACATTTCTTTGTACAAATTGGCTTAAATAACTAAAGGGTTTCCCTGGTGGAGGCAAGAAAGAAAAGAACCCTGATTCAAATAGTGGAAGGAACTAAGCTATTTGATCCTGAGAAAGGGATCTCCAAAACATGAGGAACCAAAGAGGGTAAACCCCCAAAAAACTTTTAATCCTGAGAAAGGAATATCTAAAACATGAACAATAACCAACAAAACAAAGAAAAACATAGAGATAAATAATATATGTAGCATCACAGTCGCATTGGATAGTGAGGGTTTTGATTCCTGTGAACCATTGTTTATCTAAGGTAATTAACTGGTTGCAAGGTGCTTAAACTTATCATTGGTGTAAAAACCATATATAATACAAAGTGGTATGATGCATCTTAGCAAAAGGAAACCCTCACTAGAGTTTCATAGCTCTTGGCCACCCAAACCCTAACCTACTCCCTATCCTAACCCTCTATATTTTGGTGCCTTTAGTCGCCTTATTACTTTCGACAATTACAATGGTTCTTTCTCAATGTTGTAAATGACAAAGTGGCTAGGGAAGGGAGGGGGAGGTAACCATAATAGTTTGGTAAAGGATCAACATTGTTGGATTTTTTTGAATGCATATGGATCATCCCAAGTCTTACCATCACATGAGTAGGCCAAATGTCACCACAAAGGGAAAGCCATGTAAACCACGTCACATGGATAGACACAGTAGAGGTGTGGAATAAGAAATTTAAAACATAAGTTAGTGGTGTAGCATAATGCTAAGAAAATCCACCACCATGGGCATGGTCATGGGGTCCAAATTCCTCCAAACTTTTTATTCATATACAAACAAAAATCAAAATAAGTTATGCATTAGGCCCTGTTTTAGCAAACAAAAACCCCATTTTAAAACTTTCCTTTTTAGGACATAATAAATAATGGGGACCCTTTGTTTTTTTGTTTAGTTATTTTAAATCATATTAGTTTTGTTTTAAAATAATACGTAAGGGAATTGAATTCAAAAAGTCTAAAGTGGAAACTAAAGTAAATTCCTTATCGCGATAAAGATTCTTGGGATAACTTTAACGGAGCCTTTATAATAAAATGTTACGAGGTCTTTCCTCTTTAAGATAAAATCTCCCAAGGTTCCAAGATAATTTATTTATATATGAGTTTTGATATATCAGGTCTCTCCTTATTGGGACTTTAATACATCATATCTCTTATTAAAAATAACTTATGAGATTAATATTCTATGAAATACTCTTATACATTGAAGATTACATATTTCGGGACCCTTGCATCTCGGACCTCATATCTTGAGAAACTTCCATATTAGAACTCGGAATATTTCGGGACCCTTGTATCTCGGAGCCCTCACATCTCAGAATATTTTATATCAGCCCTTTCGTATATCAGATATTCACATATCAGAGGCTTTCTCATCTCGACACTCTCATCTTGAATCTTTACATATCACGAAAAAATTATATTGCAACTCTATATTAAATCCCCCTATGATATTTCCGTTCTGATATTTGATGTGGCATGTTCATGTGGTCCCTTGTATGTTCACTTAAGTGATTTAACGTTTTAATTATTAGCCTCGAATGAATTAAATATCACATTTAATAAACTTTGGTTTTCGTAATATATTTTTAATAAAGGACTTTTACTCTACGCTTCCATTTTTACGTCATTTGTGAGTGTTGTAAAGAGTTTTTATGCTAAGTTTCTACTTCTATCTCGTGTAGGGAAGCTCATATCCTTGACACATTGAAGAAATGAAGAAAGGAGGCAAGGGTAAGAAGAAGGCTCCACAACAACAACCTACTGGTTTATTTCTGGAAGATGTTGATGAAAAAGTTCCAGGTGCGAGACTATTTTCAAACATCGTATGTACCAGAGATGCCAGGCTTTCCTCTTGGGAAGCAATTATCAATATTTTGAGGATGAAGGGCCTGAAGTTACCACTTGGACAGTCACAACCGATGACAAAATGCTTGTCTCGGAAAATACTCCAAAGGACGCAACTATATCCTTTCTTCACAGAATTGTGGTGATACCACGATTCATGCCTTACATAAACATGGTACGTTGGGTGGTGGAGAATTTGGATATTTCCAATAGACGCATTCATACTAAAAAGGGGACAGTAATTGGGATTTCACCAACAAATATTTGCAAAATATGTATCATTTGCCAAATCCTCAGCATATATATAATAATGAATATTCGAAGACTTTCATAAAGGAACATGGGCATCGGTCATAACAAATTATATAGTGGAGAAGACACCCAAACAACCATAAAGAGGAGGAATCCAGTAAATACTCACTCAACTCCCTCGTTGCTCCTTTTTCCCAAGTTATAGTCATGATGTGTCGATTGTATGCTTAACCTAATGTGTCAAAATTCTTGGACACCTAGGTACCTCTAATCGATGGAGAATCAAAAGGTTATATATTTGATTGGGCCACTATTATCTCAGATAATTTAGCCACACATATCTTTGATTTCTGATGAGTTAGAAATATTTCTGAAAATAAGTTTCCCTCTTTCTACATGTTTTCATATATCATGGATGCCCTGTGTTTTACAATAGATTTTCCTACTATGGGTTGGAAATTGACCATTCAGGATCCCAAGCCTATCCAAATTTATCATGATCTCCTATGGGAATCCAAATATCTTGACCATCTCTACCAGATTTGTCACAGAGTGATGATTCCTATATATGAAGCCATTTTTGAGTCTTGACCACCTCAGATATCTCAATAAGCAATGGATGACGTTCAAAAGGTTGGAAATTGGTTCGAGGAAGAATTATTCACTTATATCAGAGTCTATGGAAGCTTGGGCCATCCTCATGTTTTTCCCTTGTTCATTCCAGACAAGTTAGTAAGTAGGGAAGTATCTTATCAGACAATGGGTTATGGTATCTCTAAAGTATTGAGAGAATGAAAAAGAAGGGTATAGCATGTTTTCCCTGTAAGGTTTGGTATATTTTCTTTGGCCAATTATTGTCATGCCAAGAAAGATATCCGTGCTATTCAAGTTCACAAATTTCCTACTATTCCCAATATATAATTTTATTCAGATTCAGCAGTGAAGGATTTTATTGCATCTCAAGGAATTTGACAATTCTTCCATGAAGAGGACAAATTGGATGATATGTTTGTATAATATTCTTCCTATGCTATACTATTATGGAGAGTTAAAGAATAGTTATAAATCTCCTTCATATTAAACTATAGAACACACTTCCAACACCTCTTTTTATAGAAGAATCGATAGTTAGGTCAGGGCTCCCACTAGCATGACACTGGGTCTATTCTGATTGCTTCCACTATAACCCCTAAGTGTGCCTACCTAGCCCTACAAGTTAAAAAACCTGGGGATTTTAACATAGAACCTTGTAATCACATTTACTTTACATTTTCATAGGTTTTCTAAAAAAACTCCCCTAAAGAGATCTTGAGCAAAAAATATTAAACCAATCTTTTAAAAAATATAAAATTTAATTAAAAATATAGATCAAAGTAGATTTCTAAATACTAAAAATTAAAAATAAATCACACTAAGTATATATTTATTAAAAAATTAAAAAACATTTTGACTTAAAATTAGATACAACATTACATATCAAATTACAAAGTGTCTTATTGGTGATACTAGACATTAAGAACTAATGTAATAAACTAAAAAATGTTTATTATGTTAATTTTGCAACTCAGTGACAAATTCAAACCATGGGATGAGATTCCTATTTTCGAGAGGACCAGTTTTTACTATTGAAGTGATCAATTTGGACAAGGGAAAGTGTAGTTTTGAATTAAAGCCCACATGTGCACATTTGATCAGGTCGGCCCTAAAGAAAATTGGACACTCTTGGAAGTCTATAAATACAAGTGACCTCAACCTCATTTGGACATCATCATGAAGCATTCTTCTATTCTCTTCGTTGGTTTTGGATCACACAGATCAGAGGCAGTTCACAAAAATTTAGTTTGTACAGGTCCGAGATTATAGGGTCCAAAACTCACATGTGTTTTAAGGTTTTTGGTTTCCGACCATAGACTTGTCATATGAAAATTATGAATGAAACCACACGTAGGCTGACTCATCCATGCGACTGAAGCCTTTCAACCACACGCACATCATGTCATCCCTACAATTGGGACCTAAGGGTTGAATTTTATAGTTGACTGAAGATTTCGCCAGTTGACCGCAAAGTTTGAAAATTGACTGCAAACATTGACAATTGACCGCAGATAGTGACAATTGTTCATAGGGTTTTGAATCAGGGTTTTGATTATTGGCACTGTTGGGTTCATCTCTTGATGTTATTTGATTTTTTTGGATAGGATTATGGCTAAATATATGGATTATTTTACTCTCTCTTTAGCTAAATCATTCAATGGCAATCTAATAAGAAGAACACTTTGAAATGGTTTTCCCCATAGTGGGTTTTTCCTTAGTCTCCGACCAATCCTAGTGTCTCTATGTGCGAATGATTTTCTTCTATTGTTCTTGTATGTTCCGCTGCATTGATGATGATGTTGTTCTTTCTATATAATTGCATATGTTGTTGAATAATGTTGTAAATATGGATAATGTTATGATTCTATGGGGTGAATTCTATGTGTAAATGATGAAATGCAATTATCAAAGAAAATAAAAATATATCCTTAAGAAAACATTACATGGTATTAGAGTTGGGCTAAAGAGACATCATTGAAGATCACCACTATGAAGACACCATTAATCGAAGCAAGAGAAGATGGAGGAGATATAAAATAATACTAGGTTTTGAAGGAAAACCTAGGCAATTTGATTATTAGGGTTTGATAGATATTATGAGATTAGGGTTTGGGAGAAACCATTGTTTATGGAAAAGATCTTAAATATGAAATCTATAAACCCTAACATGATTAATGTGCAGGAATAAAACAACTACAACTTCCCATGACAAGTGAGTGATACAAAGTGTAAAGGTATCTGAATGTTGTAAGGGATGATGAGAATATCACCTTCACAAATGGTTTAAGCATGCATATGAAAGTAAGTTTGATTCATGAATTGGTGCACTTGGTATTGGAAAATTATCTTCATTCTATTTAAGTCATGATAAAGCTACATAGTCATATTGATTTTTTATATATTGGTATACTTGATATTTGATAAAGGATCTTACATTTTAGACCTGATGGATTTCTAGATTTTATGAAGCAAGCTAGATGCATTGTGTTTGGTATGATGAATTTTGTTAATGCTTGTGGCAAGCATGATAACCATGATGATAGAAGTGTAACAATAATATTGATAATCAGGCTCTTATTGTTTACCTTGTTTAGATTTTGATAAGCTTAATATTGGACAATGTGATAAATCTAGATGCTCTATCTTGATGATTGTATAATATGATAAAGAAGTGATGTAGTTATTATTATCTTTGGAGTATGATGATACACCTATCAGCTACCCTAATCATATGGCTCTAACCCTTGATGAAAGTCTTATGTCATGTTCATATGTGTTGATGAAGTAGCTGAAGCTAACATGTTATGACCATGACGGATATATGTTTTAGAACTTGACATAGTTTAATTTTATGATCTAGAAGTTCTGTTGATGCATGATAGTATTATGATAGACAAATTGATGTTTCGAATGATGATATTTGAAGTTTCTTCTCATTCAGAGGGAGAAACTCTCCATAAGATCCCTATACCTATTATCATTTGTATTAAATGTGTAAAAGATTCTTTACTATTGAAGTAAGATTTTTGACATAAATAGACGCATATATAATATTGTTGGTCTATAATAAGTTTTGGCTTGAGAAGAGAGGGTATCCCATAGTCTAAGCCCAAACCGCATGGAAGCAAGCTTATAAGTGCAATTATATGCCTCAAAATTGCATAGAAGAAGGTCTATGGGTGCAATTGTGCCTATAGGTCACAAAAACTGAAGCTTTATGCATCAAATCAGAATGCACCAAGAGTATGACAGTCCTACATATATGAAGCAGACAATAAAAACTTCTATGAGTAGGGAAGATTGAATGTTTGACTTACTATAGAGAATGTGAATATGTTGATTAAACTTGTGTTTGCAGGTGACCGAAATATGCATATCAATATGCCATTTTTATTTGAAGCTAGTGTATGAGAGTATTTGATAATAGTTGTAAGGGTTTGACAACATTTTGTCATTTGGAATAATGCTCGATGGTTCATAGATATGATTTAGAACTTTGACATGATGCTTCATATGTTTTGGCTTATGGATTGTTTGAATTCACTATGCTAACAAATTAGGGTTTTTGATAATTGATGATTTATCTTGATGACAGTATTATGTGGACATAGTAATTTTCATTGAGTAATATTGGTATTCAATAATGATTTTGTATTGGCTTCCTTGGCTTTGGCACATTGGTTTAAGTATAAATAGTTGTGATTCAGTATGCAGTGATCACACAATGAATGGATGAAACTTATATGACTTGTCCCTAATGTATGAATTCATATTTAGTGGCAAAAATGATTCATGCTATGATCATAGTGATGGCTTGATAAAGTTTGATCTCATAGTGCTTGGTGAATAAAAGGTGTTGTAACTTGGTATTTGGATGAGAGCTCCACCTGACTCCTGGTCCAAAGAGCTTTTCATAGTGATATTGGCAAAAAAATTATGACTTTGATATTAGCTTTGATTTGGAATCTAAGGATTGATAAGTTGACTTAGTTGATTTGATTATATTGGTTTATGTAAGGCTAAGCATATTGGTTTCGTCAAGTTTTATGTTTGAAAATAATAATGTATGGTTTGAAGCAAACTTCCTGAGATGGGTATGTCCGCATTGACAGTTATCAGGTGAAACTAGGAAAATGTGTTGATCAACCTCTACTTCAAAAGTGGTCCAAGATATGACTTTGATTTTGATTTTATATATTGATGGTCTATTCTTGAAAGGTAATGAGCCTCTGATGATCAAAGTAAAACGGATTTGGCCTCTAAAGTTCCAAATGACGAATCATGGCACAAAAAATTACTTTCTGGAGTCTAGAAAATAAAATCTATATCGTAAAGATATTAAAGAGTTGTTGGAAATTGGAAATGCAAATTCTTGGACACTGATTAAATTATGCACAAATATTAATGGACCTGCCTTGGCAACTGACAATTTATTAAAGCATTGATGTTCCATGTGAACACCCGTTTGTACTTTCTAAGTAAATTCACGTTTGATCCACTTCATACACATTGGATTGTCCCCAAGCACCCTTCAAGATATTTGCATGGGATGGTCAATTTATGGTCTGAGATATTGTTCCTATGATATGTGACTACATGGATGTACTGATCCTATTTGGGATTTTTATTGATGAGATGAGCACATTTGGCTGTTGCCTTAGTATGCGATCTACCATGATATTTTTGGATGAGAAGTCCATAGCTTTTAGCACACCCGAGGTTGAGTATGATGTTGCTGGCATGACTAGCTGTGAGGCGGGTTGAAGAAGCTCTTTGGAGCGCTATTTGAGCAAGTTCTAGATATGATAGGGATACTTTGTGATAATATTGAGTGGGATCTGATTGGCAGAGAATCTCATATATATTTGGGACTGAGTTATCTTCATATATTGAGATATTACTGCCATATGAGACAAGCTTAAGCTTGTGGTTGCCACCTCTGTGAGAGGGAGGATGAATAAGGTATTAGTTTTGTGATATATATATAGATATATATATATATATTATATATTAATATATATATAATTAATATAATATATATATAATATATATATATATATTATTATATTTCTAATATAATATTTGATTTGACGTCATGAAAGAAACAAGAGAACTACTAGTATTGCGGAATGATGATTAAGTTGATACCAGATATTAGCATGATGATATGTTCTTCTATAATAGAAATCAGGATCGATCGAGAACACTAAGCTAGATCTCCCTCTTGTCTAAGCTCCCAAGGTGTGTTGGAAATCACGATTGTCATTGGAAGAAAACCCGCAGGTGGTAGTCAACAATCACATCGCCGAAGATAAGGATCCATGAGAGGTGGTTAGTCCATGTCGCAAAAAACACAAGGAGCATTGGTTTATCCAATGTCCAACAATCTCCCCCCAATGTGAGCCAAGTGTGTATTAAACTCATGACCTACGCTTTGATACCACTTGTTGGAAATCACAATTGTCGTTAGACCAAAACTTGCAGGTGTTAGTCAACGATCGCATCGCCAAAGATAAGGATCCACGAGTGGCGGTTAGTCCATGTCGCGAAACACACTAGGAGCGCTGGTTTATCTAATGTCCAACAGGGTGAGGAATTGAGATGGAGGGCTCTTAGGGTTGAGGGATCTCTAGAAAATAGGGTCATTGATGTTGCTCCCTTATCTATCACCCATAAGGTCAGAGATGTTAAATCCCCTATATTGTTCTATGCAGAGTATACCCCAATTGGCATCATACCCACAAGTTGGACTTGTTGGGAATACCGTTCCTCGTCTAGCCAATGGGTTGAGAGAGTACTTGGTGGTGTATGACCAAAGCTAATTATGATGTGGGTTTTCGACCACATAACTATTGAGTGTCATTGTTGGGAAGATCAAAAGGAAACATGATGGTTCTGATCTTTACCTCATATAGCAAGTGGTATCTCTCCCATTGATTTCATCATGGGATGGTTGTGATCCTTGCTTGGTAAGTAGTATCTTGCCTATTTCTTAACATGGGGTGAGAGTGTCCAATAGGAAGTTCCTCATTGTTATTGGTTTCTAGGTTGAAATGTGCTCCCTAATGATAAGCTCTCTGATGTTTCTTGGGTGGTAGCATTCAGCTCCCCGCTAACAGTGATTCTAGGTTGAGATGTGCTCCTTAATATTGTTTCGGATTGAGATGTGCTCTCCAACATGATAGAGGGTGGTAGCTTAGGCTCCCATCCAATGTCAAATTCTTCTTCTTTTATATTCGATAATGTTCAGCATATGAGCAGAGTCAATCAAGATATAAGCAGAGATGAGCACTGTTGACATTTGATGATAAGATACTTGAGAGAGGATATGACTTGATGACAGGATTCTTGCGATGATTACATGATGCAGTTGGAATTTCTCCCTAGCTGAGAGGGAGTGTTAATTTCACAGCTCAGTGACAAATTCCAACCATGGGACAAGATTCATTTTTTCGAGAGGACCAATTTTGACTATTAAAGTGCCCAATTTGGACAAGGGAAAGTGTACTTTTGAATTAAATCCCACATGTGCGCATTTGATCAAGTCGGCCGTAAAGAAAATTGGACACTCTTGGAAGTCTATAAATACAAGTGATCTCAACCTCATTTGGACATGATCATGAAGCATTCTTCTATTCTCTTCTTTGGTTTTGGTTCGCACATGTTTGAGGTAGTTCGTGGAAATTTGGTTCGTACAGGTTAGAGATTACATGGTCTGAAGCTCACACATGTTTTAGGGTTTTTGGTTTCTGACTGCAGGCTTGCCACAAGCAATTTTCGGCTGCAACTGCATGCAGGTCTACTCATCTTTGTGGCTGAAGCCTTTCAGTCGCACACACATCATGTCATCCCTAGGGTTGGTGCCTAAGGGATGAATTTTATAGTTGACTGAAGCTTTCATGTGCTAGCCGCAGAGTTCGATAGTTGACTGCGGATAGTGACATGTGATCACAAGCTTCTGAAGTAGGGTTTTGATTATTGACATTGTTGGGTTCATTATGATGCTCTGAGATAAATTCTATATGTAAATAATAAAATGCAATTATCAAAATAAAAAACAATATAACCTAATTTTTTTTTATTTGATTTCAAATCCTAATAAGACACTTTGTACATTTATAATAATCAACGATTTCAAACAATGATAAGACACTTTGTACGTTTATAATAATCAACGATGTTTTAGTTTATTGCCTTAGTTGTTACTGTCTAGTCTCACCCAAAAAAGGAAACCTCCCCTAAATTATAACTATATTCAAACCATACTACTGTACATTATTAATTGCATATTAATGAAGGGTATAACCCAACTAGGGATGGAATTTGACGGGCATTTTGCCTGTCATAAGGCTTTTTGCACGTATTTGATGGCTGGAATTTGTCATTGCCCGTTTTGAGTGACGTGCCTGGAAGAGTAAAAGACGGATTTTTGACGTTTGGAACTTTTTCCAAAACGTTCTTACGCACCAAACGTTTTTACGGCAAGTTTTTTCATATAACAGGGTATTTTTTGGGCAAGTTTTTTTAATTGAAAATATGCTAAATTCTAATCAGCGTTGGGCCCCTTTATTTTTCATATAACAGGGTATTTTTTGGGCAAGTTTTTTTAATTGAAAATATGGTATATTCTAATCAGCGTCGGTGACTCGGTAAGCAATAAACATATTAAATTACGGATCCGCATTATCTGGAATCAGAGTAGAGTAGGAACGGTAACTTTCCAGATAGTATATAGAATCGCAATCTCTCTCAAGGCATATGCCCATTTAGACTTACCTTGCACGCCCAGTTCAAGATTGACTCCAAGAAAAGTTCAAGATTGACTCCAAGGAAACTGCAAATTTGTGCTTCAGGTTAGTGATTGTTTTTTTTTTCTTCAAAAGTTTTTTTTTTCTTCAAACACTGTGGGTTTGATTGCTGCTACGTTTTAATTTTTGATTTAATAAGTAATTTAATTTTTTATTTCACAAGAGATTTGTATGTGTAACTGCTCACAGCTCTTTAAAACAAGGGTTTATCACTATGCAGAATATGGTTTTTTGGCCTAGGAATTGACATTCCACTGAAAGTTTCTTTTGGTTTTCAAAAAGCTTCTGGGTTTTTAAACTTATTTTACAATGAATAAATCTGTTAAAACTTCAACCCACAGTGATAAAAACAAAAATTAACAGTGATAAAAACAAAAATTATTTTTTGTTTTAAAAAGATTCTTAGTTTTTAAACTTATTTACATCGAATAAATCTGTTAAAACTTTAACTGACGGTGAAAAAAACAAAATTTTAATTTTAATGACCAATTGTAAATATGTAGATTTAATCAAATTGATTGGGAATGAAGTAATCTCTATATTCTGGAAATCTCTCTTTAGCCAAACATAGCAGTATTTCTTTTGATGACGAGTAGTGTTGCGTTGAGATGGTTTATTAATTTCTATTTTCAGAGTTTGGTCAGTCACTATCAAAAATTCCTTGCAAATTTCTGAAATATTAATAGTAAAGACAGTTTTTTTTGTTTATCAATCTAAACTTTTCATTAGTGGATCTTAAATATAGACGTATATTTAATTTGTTTTTATACTTTATTCTCAAGTTTTGTTATAGCGTTTTACGTTTGGAATTTTTTAAGATCAAATATTTTGATGAGTCATCAAGCAATAATCACAATTATGTTATTATTTATATGAAGTATGGAAACTATTATTTAGAACTTACATGGAGTAAAAGGAGTTTTCGCTTTATCTTAACCCTAAAATTGTGAGTGAAGTCATAACATTTAATTATTTAAAATATATAATTTTATTATATAAATTGATTCAAAATTTTAAAACTATTTAAAAAATATATTTTATTATATAAATTGATTTTAAATTTTTAAATTTTTTTAATTAAAATGGTTGTATAAAATTATATCACTCAAATTTATAATTTAATCCTATTTCAACCAAAAGTTAAGAAGGAATGTATTATTCAATATGGAATATATTAGCCTTTGCAGGATAACCATCAAGAGTTTTACTTTGGACTGATTATATATTTTAAATGAGCAAATTCCAAATGTTCAACACTTTTTATTGAGTTTTTTCAAATTTTGGTTTTTTTTACTTACGATAAATATATGAAAATTTTCAACATAATTATTTATTGAATGGTAATTTTTTAATCAAAACTTTATTAGTGAAGGGTTAATTTATTATGAGAACATCACTCTTGAAGGGCAAAATTTTTAATATAATGTTTCTTGACTAGGACCCAAAACGTCAAAAACAAATTGTATGACATGTAAAGAGAAATCCAAATACCAACCATGAACCCAACTAATTCTGACCATTATTTCTGCTCTTTGCAACCCTGATACTGACCGATCCGGCAGTATGGTTTACATCCACGACGACAAATTATCACAATTATTGATGCATACCTGATATCTATGGTTTACATCCACGACGACAAATTATCACAATTATTGATGCATATCTGGTATTGAAAATGACGTATTCAATGTATTCAAGATCAACGTTAGAGTTTACAACCACCAATTTTTCATTATAAAATATAAAATTTTATCTTCTTCCGTTAAATATCAAATTGTTGGATTGACTTACAAAATATAAAATATTATCTTCTTCCGTCAAAGATCAAATTCTGGAATTGACTCGAGATTTAGCGTCATTGACGGATGATTTCCAAATCCCAAGTTTGTCGGCTCCGCTATTTTTTCCGCGTTTTTTGTTTAAATTTGTCCGATGTTTAGCCTATCACCTTAAATGTTGCATTGTTGAATTGTCTACCCAAAATAGTGTGGGCTGTTACGACAAGACTATTAAATCAAAGAGAGGCATCGCCTTTCCAAAAATAATCACGTAAATTATTACATCACATAAGACTATTAAATTAAGAGAGGCATAGAAAATTATTATAAGTAAAAGAGTACGTGTCCACACTGGTGCATTTCATTCGGAGCGATTGACGCTACCGTTCAAATTTCGCTATCAACGATTAACATTACCGTTATATTTCACATTATCAGAAAGTAAGTGCCCTATTTCACGTTATAAGGAGGTTCTGTTTCGGAAAGCCATGGCCAGTTTTCTCACAAAATTGTTTTGCCAGTATCAAGCACAGCAATTACCAATATTATATTCATAGTAAAACGTCAAAAGTAGTGTCAAGCTTGAAACATGGACCGTCACTATTTCAAATTATCTAAGTGATTCTAAAGTATTAGATACTGGAAATTACATTGTATTTGGATTATGAATTACATTTCCTTGAGGACAGACTGAAACTTTACGCAAAACATTATGACTGGTTTTTTAGATTTTATTATTTTGTTGTGTTGAAGTCTTGCTGCAGAGGATGGTGCAAATTTGTAGCTATTTTGCATTAGTAAATGTTGCAAACCTTTTTAGCTTTGAGTATCAAGAAATATGGATATGGATCGTTTCAGAAGTGCGGAGTTTTCCATGTTGCGGAGAGCTCCGTACCCATTGAGATAAAATAAGAAATTGGAAATTGTTTTAAATATTGTGTTTAAATTAATGTCTCAAATTATTATGAAGTTATTGTCTTAAAAAATGTTTTTAAAAAGATAACATAGAATACTAGTGTTATTGTTATTAAGAGAGAATTCATTTTTGTCTCTCTAGAGACTATAGATACAATTAAAGATATATTGTCTCTATAGAGACAATATTTCTTAAATCTTAGTGATTGTCTCTATAGAGACAATGTGTCTTTAATCCCAGTTATTGTCTCTAGAGAGACACTAATTTTTTTCTTTATAAACAAAATATAGAATGCAAATTTTTTTGTTTCTTCAGTGATTGATTCATGTTAGATGTAATCAAACCACCAACCTCAAGCTTGCAAAGCACTTGCTCTTCCATTGAGCTAGCACCCTTTAAAGAAATGTGTTGAATAAATTGAACTCAAAGAAAACCATTTGAGTTGAATAAATCCACTTTGAATGCAAGATTAAAACTACATCCCAAACCTTTTTTCAGAATCAAACATTAACAAGTCTATTGGAAAAGTCTGAAATGAAAATGCCATCAAAGGTGATTACTCTTCTTCTAATTGGTGAAGATCACTACATTCAAGAATTAATGGTCTATGGTTGCTCAAATTTGATAGTCAGATGGATAGTAGATAGATATAAAGTCTCAAATTCAGCTCAAATCAGAAATGACCTGATTTTTTGAGGTTACTATTTCAGTGGTGTCAAATATTATCCAAACTTTATGCACTAACATGGATCCACAATATCTAAGCTTGACCATCCAGTTGTCACTGTTATTTTTTGTTCTAAAGTTTTGAAAATGCATGTTCCAATACCTATACTTATTTAAAATTTTTTACCTCTTTATCCATTCCACACACAATTTAGTTTTATGTAATTCCTCCATTTTGATCTCTAAGTATTGTTTCAGATAAAAACAAAGATTATAAAACAATAACCAACAACCAACTTAAGGGTTGCTTCCCAAATAGGATCTTGAAAGGTAACATTTATTTGCACATGAGATAAGTTTGCTCAAGGCATGATCATTTTTTGATATAATAATAAACCCCTATATCTACATTCAAAGAGGTATTGTTGTGCATTTAAAATAATGCTCATAATTGTGGTTTCCATTTATCTATTTCCACTCCACTTAATGTAGTTAAGTACTACCAAACAATTCTTAGTTTGGACCAACCTTTCGAAAGAGAGGTTTGATGAACTATTTATTTATGTATGAAGTATGCATGTATCTATTTGCTTAAGATAGAATAATGCATCCCGAAAGAGAATTGCATTGGTGTGTGTGTATATATATATAAATATAATATATATAATATATAGATATATAAACATAATCCTTTCATGTATAGCCAAATGCATTCACCCTAGGTGTGTGTGTGTAATAATATATATATATATATATATATATATATATATATATATAAACAATAATCCTTTCATGTATAGCCAAATGCATTCACCCCTATCCAAAGACCTGAACGTACAAGTTACTCATTCTTATCATGAACTGGGTTTTAAGTGCATTCCTTATGAGTTCATGCTCCTCTATAATAATTCTTTAAGTAGGGATCTCAATGCAATTTTTGGTGGAGATTCAAATTTTAACAAACATAAGACTTATATTTGAGCACCCAAAGATTTAACATGCTTGCCAAAAATAAATAATATAATATTTAAGCATTTTTTCTTTTTCATAGCTAAGCACTCATTATCTCTCCTTAACTTACATTATTTTAAGTTGTTCAACCATAAGTTTCTTTTAAGAGCATACACTTCATAAATTTCACACTTTACCACACATCAGCAATGAATGTCTCATGTTTCAAAAAGGTCTAGTAAAATATCACATTTGAAATCCAGAAATTGTGAATGATCATGCACCAATCATTTCTTGTGCTCTCAACCACTCGAAATGGATTTTTTAATAAAGAAATAGTGGAATACCCAAATTAATAAATGCAAGGAATTTCACCAAAAACATGGACTCCATACAATTTTTTGGACCTTAGGTGCCTTTGTGGATTGCAGCTTTGCTCATACAGCGTGAACTTGATTTTAATTTTAAACCTTTATAAAATCTTTACATGCCTATTCCACATGCACAAACACTTTTCTACCTTTTGATCATCCAGTTTATGTTCTACACTCCTCAATTCAATAATTTAGAGTTGGTTTTGCATAAATCAATGACAAGTCACATAAATTTTAACACAGGCTAGGATCTTCAACAGATCAACACATAAATTTTCCTTCAACTTTCAATACATATCACCATCAACTATGATATCTCGACTCTTGATCTCCTCCACCATTAATTACATTGGCACATAATTATCTTCACCCTCTTGATTAAACAAAGATTAAATATGTATTCATAAAAAAAACATTCCAATGAATCTTGCAACCCGATTTCAACTAGACTCATGTTCCTGTCTCTCTTTACACAATCATCTAGATAAGGTGCTCTCTCTCATTCTACAAATTCATTCATATGGAATTTGACAACACATAAAATAACCCACAAACATCAAGAATTTCACTTGAAAGTAGAACTTGAAATGTGAAAAAATATGTTTTATATTAGAAAATATTCCAACAAAACAATCAAATTTCAAAGCATAACAAGATGATTCCCAAATTATCGCATAATATCTTAATCTAAGAATAAATATAAAAAAGATAAGCATCCAACAGTGACACCAATCCATCATAAGCATGCGCCATTGATGCATGGGCATCCTTGGATTTGAGCAAATGGCATCACCCAAGAAGACTTGTTTTCTCATTGGTCTAAATATGTTAGTTAGTTTGTTTGGCAGATCAAAATAAGGCATTCAGTGATTATGTTGTTGTAGAAGGCTAAATGTCATAGCTACCAAACTCTATAGCTCAAAATAAGTTATTGTGTTGTGGAATCGTGTTGAAATTCGTTGAACCAAGAATTCTTGTTATGGAAGAAATATGTGGTTGCTAAGACCTTGTGCTAAAGATTGAATGAAATTGTCTCTTTTCTTGTCTATGGAATTGAAAGACAAGGTTGCAAAACTAGGAGTGGGAAAATCATAAACAACTAAGAGGAAAATCTCCCATGTGCTACAGAAGGGGAATTGTTGAGGAAAGGTGATTGATCTTCAAGCCAGAGAACAAAAGCACACGAGAGAGTTTTATAATAATTTAATATTGTTAAAAAGAGGGTTCAACTCCTGATACTTACAGAAAGATAGGATGTGTGATCTGTGCCCAGTTTGACATCAAGGAGTTAAGGACAAAATTACAACGAAAGAAATCATGGGTTGCATTGTACATGTGTGAGAGACTAAGATTCCAACCCAAGATGTAACAAGAAAATTCCAGCCGCGTTGTCTAGATGAAGTTTGATTTCTGTTCATTCTCCTATCATTTTTTGTGTTTTCCTACAAAACTTTAATGATTTTGACAACCATTTGTTCCACAACTTTCACTAAATTTGTGTACAAGTGAAATTTTTGTAGCGCTCTCACACTACAAGCTTGATTCTACAACAATTGTTGTTTGAATTTTATTTTCCCAGACTTGCACTGTCCAACTAGAGAACAAATTTTGAACTCAATCATAGCACAACTCCAACTATAATTCTTTGTCAAGGGTTCATTCACTAGATTTCCTTGTTTGATTTGGAACAGGGTTCAATTAGATCTAATTTATAGTTGTAATTTCATGGATATCAACTTTTCATTGTCCTCCATTATTTATTAAACATCAATTGGAAAGTAAACAACTTTAGGAATTACTAATAGTTATGAGATCTTTGCAAAGCATCTCCTCTCCATAGATATTATTAAGCTTTGAAAGTTGTCAATCTGCTCCACTTTCTATTTGTTTTTAGTGGTCTAAAGAGTGTTATTGCATCTTATTTGGCTCATAGCTATAACATCTTTATGAGACATCTTCATCATATTAGCTTTAACTGACGAATGACTATCATTACTCCTAGAGAAGCAAATATCTAGGTCAAGAAGGAAACCTATATGTTGGCTTAATTTTGTCTGACACATGTTTGATTCTTTACTGCGCACCAAAAAATCCCTCAATTGCTGGCCCTTTTGACAATCACCCTCAAGCATATCACAGTATCACATGAAGAGATTATGGGAGCATGCAAAACCAGGTTTATGCAGCCTTGACGGATGATGCAATGTGGTATTTTTTTGTTCTTTTTTATCTTTAACATTCATAAGTTACTTCGCATTCATACATTACTTTTCCACATTACATTCATCACTTAAAACATATCATATACATCCATGAAACTTCACTGTACTGAATTAAAGTGCAACTGTAATACACTGCTATGCTACAATAGGTAATAACCAAATAAACACATGAAAAAACAAAATTTACCGTGTTTCATCCCAATGTGGGACTACATCCACAAGAGTTGTTTCTTATAATAAGGAATATGTACAACAAACAGTTCTTTGCCTGCACACTCAGCTGCAGGTAGTTCGCACACTCAGTTGTGGACTTAGGCCTCTGTGCACTCAGTTGCAGAGCCTCGCCTTCTTGCCCCAAATCACAACTCACAAAGATACAACCATTCAATACACGATGTGATTCTTTTAGACTATCTCCTTGTTTATTATTAATCCCTATATATACTATTACAATGAGCGATATATCATTGCATTACCATGGTCCATATACTATGGACTCCCCCAATACAAGCTATTATGGTCCAAATACCATTCATCATTTACAAAATAGTATTCTTTTACAAAAATGGAGGGGCTTCGACCTGCTCCAGAGTGCATATACTGCGTGGTATATCTACTACGCGGTCCATTTTTGCACTCTGCTGCTCTACTGCATGGTCCACTTTGCGCTCCATTGCATCCTTTACATCGCACTCCACTCCCCAAAATGTGGAGTCTTCATCGAAATATAGGCCAAGTTGGGTTGTGCCCAATAGACCCCCAACACTTACATGTGACTCGTCTTGAGTCACTCAGCTTCTTTGCCTCTGATTTTTGTTGCAATGTTGTTGTAAGCTTAGTTGAACTGTTGCAGAGTTTTTGTTATGCAACCAGCTCACAAAATAGAAGAAGATATAGATCAACACCTTCAAAATAAGCCTCTTCGAGGGGGAAACATCCTTTAAATTACACAAACGAACAATTCTTGGATGATTCAAATGACAAGAGCTCCTTTCTATATATAGGAGTCTAAGGGGTCACAATATAATCAGAGCCAACATAACAATAATATTGTAAGGGCAAAACAATAAAAATAGTAGGCTTTTATGGGGCACAATAATAACAATATGGGGACTACATGGGAACAACAATACAATAAGGGGGTTGCACTAATAACAATAAGGGGCTACACTAGTAGTATAGGGACCTAACATGCCCCTCTCCTCCAAAAAATTGTTGTCCTTGATGCTTGAGTAGCTCTGGTTGCTTCTGTATAAAATTATCATCCTCCCATCTGGAATCTTCAGAGGGTAAGTTATTTCAGTTGATGAGATAATTTGAAATTGATTGATTTCGTAGTTGTCGGGTTCTTGTTTCTGTGACTGCTTCAGGTTCCAATATGATTTCTCCTTCCTTTTCAAGTTTCGACAATATTTTTTGAACTGGGAGCTTGTCACCTATAACCTTCTTTAGCATGAAACATGGAGAAATGGGTGCACTCGGGAAGATGCAGGAAGCTCCAATTTGTATTCCATAGTATCAATATTTTGCAACACCTTGTAAGGACCATAGTACTTTGGTGATAATTTTTTATCCTTCTTAGCTTTCTTGAGGGACATTTGTTTGTATGGTTGTAGCTGTAAAAATAACCAGTCACCTATATCAAAACTTCTTTCATTGCAATGTTGATATGCCTATTGTTTCATTCGATTTTGCACCAAAGTGAGGTTATCCTTAGTTGGGGAACTTGTTGTTGATGCTTGATGTGATATTCCACTGCTTGAACCTTAGAATGATTGTCCAATACTTTTTAGAGATCTATAGAAATAGATGATTTCGCTCTTTGAACCTCTAGTGAACATAATTGTGCAATTACACCCATTGTTCTTTCTTTAGAATATTTGTCATGCCATTAGAGCTGATTATCTTTCCTATTTTCCTTGTAATACCCCTTAATTCAACTTCCTTTCCTTCCCAATTTTTTTTCAAGAAAAGTTCTTGAAAATTAAAAGCTATCATACCCAAAGATTGTAACCATTAGACTCCTAGTACAACATCAACACCACCCATTGGAATGGAAAGCATTGGACTATTTAATACATATTCTCCCTTGGATAGCTTGATATTATGGCACTTTTCAGAGAAATTTATGATTCCTCCATTTGCAACCATTATTGAAACTCTAGTGCTTAATATAGGAAGCAATTCAATTCCTTGGCTATATTACAATAAATAAAATTTTGGGTACTACCCAAATCAATCAATACTATTACCTTTTTCTTCTTGATATGTGCTTCTATCTTGACAATTTGAGGAGTGGTAATTCCTACCAATGCATTACAAGATATGGTCAGATTCATTTCTTCTTTCTCTAGGGTTGATTCTTGGTGTATATCCTCTTCTTTTAATGTTTCTTTTTCCTTTTCTTCTTCCTCTTCAAATCTATGTAAAATATTTTCTTCTCGGCACACTTATGACCTTTAGTGTATTTTCTATCACAACTATAACATAGTTTTTTTTCTCACTTTTCTTCCAGTTGTTGTGGTGTCAACCTTACATGTTATGGAAGGTTATGTGCATCAACACTTCCATATTTATAGTTATGAGTGGTAGGCTTCCTTGTGGCCATAATTTTGCTTTCAATTTTTCTTGCCAACGTGAATGCCTTCTCCAATAAATTAGGTTTCCATAGGCAAACCTCATGTTGAATGTTATCCTTTATATTCCCTATGAACACATCAATCCTATGCTCCTCTGGAATATCATCTACCCTTATATTTGAGATGCTGTTCCAAGTCCATTACCTTATCCTCCAGCAGCACCAGCCTAGCTAGCAGCATAGGTAGAGATACCAACAGAGACAGGAGAAAGGGTGGACCAATTCATCCAATTCCAGTTGATACCTACTACGTACCGCTTAATATGTTGGCCATTTTATTATGGATGTATGTAATGTTTTATATTGAGTTACTGTTTCAGAAGAAAAGGAAGTCTCTGAGCCAGTTCATGGACTAGCAATCCAGCACCAGAGCATAATACATATAAGCATAGGCGGCAGAACCAAAGGTACCAGGAGTAGATACAAGGGCGCCTAAGGTACTAGTAGCAGGAGAAAAGTAGCAGGAAAACTGGGTAATAATGAATAGCTATCGTATCATAGATAATGGAATCTACTGCATCCACAGATAGTAGTACCTATCCAACTAGTGAAGATGCTTGCTTTGTTGTTACGGGCTTTGGAACTGCTGCTACCTTTGACTCTGCTAGCAAGAGCTGGAAGGGGTGCCCCTTTACTCTTGCAACCCTCTATGCCTTCGCCGGATCATTTACTGTTTCATGGTTAATGGGGTAAACAGACGGATCAATAAGCTCAGATGCAGTTGTTTTCTCTGCTAGTTAGGATGCCTTTCTTTTTGCCTCTGCATCATCAACCTCAATTTTTGGAAGTCCTCAATTTGCTCCATTATCGAACCCTTTTGTTTGAGATTCATCAATTGACTAAAGAAGGTGTTGCTCTTCGTATCCTCATAATGCGCTATCATTTCCTCCGTAAAAATTGACCAAGTGACAATTTTTTTACGAGAGAAAATCCATTTGATACCATACAAACTGATTAGGTTCTAAGTATAAAGTTGCAATGTGTACCTTTTGTGTGGTTTGCACATTATGGTGATCAAAATATTGCTCGATCTGTAGTATCCATGTTATGGGATCCTTACCATCAAAATTCCTCATATCAATATTTAGAATGTGTTGGGTATTCAATCCAACATTAGAGTCTATGAAATCATGGTTAACATTTCTTTTGTCCTCATAATGAGTTTCCTTTACTACCATTTCGCCATTAGAAAGCATTTCTTGTAGCAACTTTGTCAAATCTATCTTCAAATCTTTCATGTTGCCTTTAAGGTTTGCTTCCATGCCATCCATCTTAGCTTCCATGCTATCTATCTTAGTGTCCATGTCATCCATCTTAGCTTCCATTCCATTCTTTAAACCATCCATCTTAGCTTCAGTTACTTTTTCTGAGAGCGAAACTTGTTGCACTTGGTCTCGTAATTTTGATATATAATGTTACATTTGTTCCTCTTCTTCATGTGTCATAGTAGAGATTTTGGGTTTCTTCCTAGTTGTTTCCATTTTCTTTCTTCAGGTCATCAACTAATGATAATTATTCTTCATAATTCCCTTTTAATAACTTCAAACTACTTTCTTAAACAAATTTTATGCAAATTTAAAAAAACTACACCTTTTTTTTGTAGGATCTCGGTATTGAATCTGATGTATCCATGTAATTACGTATCTCAAAAGTATAAAATTTCATCCTATGGTAGCCATATGAGCCTTATTTTCAACTCACAAGTTGTATTTCGTTTGGATTCCCCAAGAAAGAGTTATGCCCAATCTCCCACGATGACCTGACTATAGATTGGTTCAGTAGAGCGAACTTGGATGAGGTACCACATGTCATTATTTTGAATTTCAGCCCTAAAAACGATACCCAACAAACTATAGTCCGTCTTATTTCTACAAATTTCTATGAAATTTGAATCTGATGCTCAGAGAGAAAGCTACAACGATTCTCAAGGTCACCTGTTTGAGATGGAATTTGGGATTCTGCAAAATCCCTAACTTCCGCAGCTCATATCTCCTAAACATATAGCGAGACAAGATCTGAAAATTGGACATGAGGTTCATCACAATTTCAGCTCAAATGGGTTTTAATTTTAGCTTTTGAATTTTCGTAGAAACAAATTTACAACAAAAATTCCATGATGACTTGTTTGAAACAGCGAAACCATAGAGTCCAAAGCTTTGATACCAAATGTTATGCAAGAAACTCACAAAATAGAAGAAAAGATAGATCAACGAATTTAAAATAAACCTCTTCAAGGTGGAGACCTCCTTTACATTACACAAATGAACAATTCTTGGATGATTCAAATGACAATACATCCTTTCTATATATAGGAGTCTAAGGGGTCACAATATAATTAGAGTTGGCATAACAATAATATTGTAACGGCACAACAATAACAATATTGGGCTTCTATGGGGCACAATAATAACAATATGGGGAATACGTGGGCACAAAAATAAAATAAGGGGGTTGCACTAATAACAATAAGGGGCTACACTAGTAGTATAGGTATGTAATAGTTTTTGTCGCCTGCTTGTCCTCACTATGTGCTTCCTCCAATAGTGCCTTTATCACATGTTCTACAACCTTCTATGCCAACATTGTTTCCCTTTGTCGAAGCTCCTGAAGCTTCTCATCCACTTATTGTGATAACTAAATGGCCTCATCCTGAAAAGGCTGAGTCCTCTCTATCAAAATCTTCTTCTCCTTCTTTAGTTCCTCAATGTAATTATGGAGGGCCTTACTTTCATTGATCTTCACGAGCCCCTGTGAGATGGGTAAGATCTTTGAAGATTCCCAAATTTCTTCTAACTGCTGCTCAAGTGCTAGAAGATACCGTCTCAAGGAACTACTTTTTCTAGAGGTTGGTTTTCTCATCTCAATCTTTTATTCTCAATCTGGTATCAGGGCCCTGCATCATTCCTAATCGCTAGTTTAATCCAATCCTTTTCAACTCTAGAAAGACATGTTATTACTGAAGTAGATTCTAGATCTTTTGAAAAGGATATTGAGTCTGAAAAGGAATTAGAGATAGTAGAAAATCCTGAAATTTGGAATCCTCCAACTCTTCATGCAACTGATGTTTATAAAAATCCTCTCTCTAATATCATTTAGAAGAAAATGATTTTAAAGGAAGTGGAAGTTAAAATCAAAATCTTAGGCCTGTATGTACAAATTGTGTCTCTCTCTTTGTTTACCACTGAAGAAATAAAAAATTTTCGCCAATATGCAAAATACAAAAGATATTCCTATTTACATTTTGGAGGTATAAGAATAGGTTTGGCCCCTTTGTTTAGACATGGCTTAAATACTCCGTGCATCTCTGAAGTTTTTGATACTAGACACCAAAACTATGGTTATGCTAGGATAGGTACCATTGTTGGTAACCGTTCTACTGGTTGTCAATATGGAATGATTTTTCCTGATTACTCCGTTAGTCTTACGGATCCTCATCTCAAAGATTGTTGGAAACTTATGGTAGGAGTTCAAGGATTATAGATGGTTGATGAAAGTGAATATTTATCTGTAATAATTCAGACATCCTTCCAGTTGACTAATACAGTCCATCCGAAATTAAAACAGCCAGTGCTTAGAGATTGTGTGTCAGTTGGTTTAAACAATGCACAAGTCTAGGGAGTGTCTTATGATTCTATAGGTTTACCAAACGACTGGTATTTTCAATACAAGTATTTAGCCGATGAAAAGAAACCAGGAAGCTTGAAAAGGAGAGCTTCATTGCAAGAAGGTAAAATAAGAATACTTCAAGAAAAGCCTGTCATCTCGCGACCCATTGTTCATCTGAGAAAATATGCATTACCACTCTCAGAATCTACAGAATCCTCTGCCCAAACAACCAATAGTTCTAGTCAACCTATTTTATCTTCAAATGAATTGTATATACCTGAAGTCAAGCCTTTTCTTGTTGTAACTAATTCCTAGATAGCCCCAGTTGAATAATGGCAATATGCTAATCGTCGCTTTGTAAAAGGAGGCAAATGGCCAACAAAGACAAAATTTTGTACTACTTCATCCTCCTCAAAGCAACCTCCTACAAGAGTTGGTTGTGCCCCTTTAGTTGAAAACAACGCCTCAAATCCAAACGATTTAGACCAGTTGTATGAAATTGGTAATTATATTACCACATGGTGTTCTTATGCTGAAAATGCTATAGATGATCTGGGTGCACAAAATGAGCTCATCCTAGCCAATCTCAAGCTCTTACATGATGAACAACAAGAAGAAAGAGCTGAGAAGGAGGCAAGGATGCAAAAAAAGGAAAGAAGAAGAAAATCTAAAGCAGCTCAAAGCACAGAATTTTCGATAGATATGTCGACTCCAAACTTTTGGGATTTAGAAGAAACAAAAGCTAGCACCTCTGAAACACCTTTCAGATCAATGAAAATAGAGTCCATATCAGAGCAGCCAAGAAAAACAAAAGCAGAAACAATGACTCTTGAAAATGCAGCTTCTAAATTTCCATCTTTATCATGCCATCAATTCAAAAAGCAAATTTCGTTAAAGAAGTCCAAAAATATCCTAGAATAGAAGAAGATCTATTCGCTTCTAATTCTAGCAGTTATATTTTGGATTTGGATAAATCCACAAATCCTGCTAAATCAATTTGAATATGGATAATATGTCCATATTTGTTCTAGAAGAGAAAAGAATGGCCGGAATAGTTTATGACTGGTGGACTGGACCTCCTGAGTCAGAAAGACAAGCAGTAATTGCAGCACTACTTTCTACTTTAGAGCTACTACTGAAAACACAGTTTGTCCCCGAGCTGATAGACGAGAAGAAACAAATCATTACAGACCTTGCTAGAATGGAACTAAAATATCTAAAATACCTTGAAGCCTTTGGTCAAGATTTTATGGCCAAAGTTTACAAAGCAAATCTTTCAAATGATTTAGTTCAAAAAAATTATTTTCTTTAAAATTACCAGGAAATCTATGAGATCTGATTTCTAAAGATATTGAGCTTCAAAGAAAAACAATATATCAGATTTACTGGATAGATCTTTTATTCAGGTGTAAAGAGAAAGTCAAATATCTCTGTTGGCAAAAACAAGCACATGACATAACTCCCAGTGCCAATGTTTGTCGTGCTGCTTTGCCATGGACACCAATTAAGAAAAGGAGAAAATATAAAAGGTATGGGAAATTCAAGACCAAGAAAATTGCAAATCCCAAACGACCTTTTAAAAATTTCAGATTTCTAAAAACGAAGAAACGACCGAGAACCAAAAACAATTTCTGTTTCATATGCAAATAGGAAGGACACTATGCTTGTGCCTATCCAAAAAGCACATCCGGTAAATTGAAAGCATGTGTAAAAATTGAAGAATTTTGTGATGATTGGTCTGTTGTACAATCAGAAGAAGAACCATCAGATGTATATATGTTAACTGATGCTTCTTTTTCAGAAGATGAAGAGTTAATCAATTTTGTTCAGAAAATGAATATTTGTTATGATTGTTCTACTGATGAATTTTTAGTTGAAGTTGAAGAAGAAGAACTTCATTACAGTCAAGAATTTGAGACTGACATAGACAATGTTGAAAATAGTGAAACATAATATTTATGTTGGTCTCTCCCACCAGAGAAAGACAAAGGAAAACAGGTTATCCCTATTCTCCCTTAGTTAAACTCTTTTTTCCCATACCAGAAAAATATTGGACAGACATCTTCAATGCCAGTTCCTAAATTCGACCCACCAGCAAAACAAACTTTTTTGAAGAAAATGTTTAAAACAAATAATCTTTTGTATATACCAGTCTCCGTGCAGGTTAGAAATAGTTGGATAGATCTTGATGCATTTATTGATACCAGTGGCTCAAACAATGTTGCTAGACCTTCATTGTTTAAAGGATTGTGGAAACCTCTCCAAAATATCCTGATTTCAGAAACAATCGGAGGTACAGTTAATCTTACTCACTATGTGGATAATATCTCTTTAAAAATAAGTGGGAAGATTGTCAAGATATCTGCCATACAGCATTACGACCCATCTGCCAGTTTAATTCTGGGTATGCCATTTATTAATTCTGTTTTGCCCGTGACCATTAGCGAAGATAAAGTTATCTTCAATTTCAAAAAACAAGCAATCTCTACTCCGAGATTAAAATTTGCAGACTCTGAAGTAAGAAGAGAAAGCCATAAGAAGACCAAAGCAAGAAAGCCAAAAAATGATTCCAAAGATTGGCAGAAAGTACTGCAAATTTATGAAGAAAAGGAAGCTCTCAAAACAAAACAAAAAGTAGCAATAGATCTACAATGGACTCAAGAACAAATCTCTATATATCAGCAGTTAGTTAAAAGCTACTTAGAAGACCCTCATAAGTTTTGAGAAAAGGAGAGCCCTAAGAAAGAAACTATGACTATGCATGATAATGGAGTGAAAGGTAAGTTAATTCCTCGTACTCCTTCTGATGAACAAGAAATCAAAAAACAGATTGAAGAATTGCTAAAGTTGAGATTGATTGAACCGAGTGTTTCCCATTATTCATGTTCTGCATTTTTGGTCCGCAATCACTCCGAAATAGTTTGAGGTAAAGCAAGAATGGTGATTAATTACAAGCCATTGAATGCAATCACTCAAAGCTTTCATTATCCTTTACCTCGTCAAGAAGTAATAATGCAGAAAATTCAGAAGAGTAAAATCTTCAGTAAATTTGATATGAAATCTAGTTATTACCAGATTTAGATTGAAGAAGTAGATAGGCATAAGACAACATTCACATGCCCTGCAAGATTTTTCCAATGGAGAGTTGTTCCATTTGGATTAAAAAATGCTCCTGCTTTCTTACAGAAAAGAATGGATTTTATATTTGCTAAGTATGATTTTATCATAACTTACATTGATGATATTTTAATCCATAGTCTAGATTTACAAACACATTTGGTTCATTTAGAAATATTTTTTCAAGAAGTTCAAGCTCATGGTATTGTCCTCTCAGAAAAGAAAATGGTCTTATTCCAAAATGATATTGGTTTCCTTGGAATTCATGTAATCGATGGACATATATAGATGCAACCACATGTGCTAACAAAGCTTGCTAAGTTCCCTGATGAACTCAAAGATACCAAAATGATTCAGAGATTTTTGGGTGTTTTAAATTATATCCATAAGTACATTCGCAGGCTATCTGAAAACACTTCTCCTTTTTGAAAGCATTTAAAATTAGGTTGGTCTAGTCAAGCCACTGCTGCTGTCAAAAATCTCAAAGAAGAATGTAAGTCCTTGCCAAAATTACAGCCTCCAGAAGAAGGACTGTTAATTTTACAAACAGATGCCTCAGATGATTTTTGGGCGGCTGTCCTTTTCGAAAGAAAGGAAGAAAGCAAAGAAGAAGAATTATGCGTCTATGCATCAGGGGAATTCCTCCTCAATCAGAAAAATTATTTTTCTGCTAAAAAAGAAACTCTCGCAATATTTAATGGCATTCAAAAATTTGAATTGTATCTTGCACCAAGAAAATTCTTGATTAGGACTAACTCAATGAATTTTAAATATTTCTTGTCAGCAAAATCATCAAGACAGATGGCAGGAGGAAGATTATTATCATGGCTAATTTGGTTCCAGCAATATGATTTTGATGTAGAATGGATGCATAGAAATTCTAACTATATTGCCGATGCTCTTACCAGGGAAACAAATAAAGCTCATAGAATTGGCCGCAGCCAGACAGAAGTCAGACGAAGTATTTTTGATATTCCAGATCAGCTCGACAATCTTGTTACTTTGGCAAAAAGGTTCAAAATTCTCAAGAAGCATGTGGAGGATCTTTGTCTAGAAATAAAAAAGGTATTTGGACTCAGGCTTCGAAGAAACCAGTGGATTCAAAAATGTCAAGCCGAGCAATCAAAGAATATTGGCATACTTCTTGGATTGGATCCTGAATTGGTAAAAGTATACTCTTTACCAAATATGAAAATCAAATTATACTTCAGAACACTTGATGATTTATGGTCCATACAGTATTCTCTCTATGATTTGGGTCTTGCAAATTCTAAATTATTATCAAATGATTGGCTGTATTGATTTTGCACTTGAAATCTTTACAAGTGCTAAAATGATGTTAACATCAAGACAAAAGTTGGCTAGTTTTTACAGACCTTAAGAATTCCAGATTTATTCGAGGAAATGGAAGCATCATATTTGCAAAGAAGAGATCTAGAGTATATGCATTCAGATACTTTTCCTCAATATGAAATCTTCAAGCCCTTTGCAGACTGGGAAATCAAGAACGGTTACTGCAAGAAGAAATAGGTTGACAAACAATCTCAATGTGTAGAAAGAACTCTACAGTATATTAAAATCTTTTCTATAGCATGGGATTTTAAAAGCCCAAAAATAAGGAATGCTATTGAGCCAAACCCGTTTTCACAAGTTTTCGCAAATGAGTTTTAAGAAAGTTATGCATTTGCAGAAAATGAGGTTGAAGTAAATAGAGTTTTGGGCTGGTTAAAAGAATTTCCCATGCAAAAATTGGCTGAAAGAATTCATATTATCAAAAAATTGACCGAATCACAAGTGAAGTATCCTGTTTTAAAGTTTTCTGTGAATCAAAAGGCACTAATCACAGTTGGAGTAAGTTTAGGAAATTGGACTACATATACTATATGTCTGATTAGTCTTTTATTATCAACCAGGGTATGCACAACATTTAGTTTTGAGTTTGGATGGCAAGAAAAGGAAGGTGTTAGTGATCACTGCAAAATTTGGGTACAACACACCATCGAAACAACTACTAATATGTTCCAGATTTTTAAATGGGAATTATTGGATGGGATAGAACTACCAGTGCTACAAATGCCAGCTTTCTCAAAAGCACATAAAGATTCTTTCTTAGATATTGATAAAAACCCTACATCTTACATCAATAGATGGAGAAAGAAAGATGACCCATTCAAGTTACCCTACCAAAGCCATCATCCCTACAAAGATCAAATAAAGTTGGAAGTAGGACAGTCCTCTAAAGCACCCACAACATCTACAACAACAACATCTTCAAAAGGAAAGGACGTTTTGTATTTAGATGTGTACCAAGATGCTCAAGACCCCATCGAGCTGGACTATGAAGAAAAATATCTAAAGATAATGGAGGAGGCATATCTACGAGAGAATCCATCTTCTGATGAGTTTGATGATTATGACTCAGACCGCAGCCCTAAGGGACCATGGTGATAGTCCTTAGATTCCTAGTAAATAGTTGAAATTTTGAATTATTGTAATGAAATATTGAGTAGACACCACCGGACTATGAAAATGCCGACAGGACCCTCAATTATTTCACTTTGAATTATTGTCCATAGTGTGCTTTTGAATTATTGTACTGAAATATTGAGTAGACACTGTCAGACTATGAAAATGCCAACAGGACCCTCAATTATTTCACTTTGTGTCATGTCAAAAAAAAGAAAAAAAAAGAAAAAAGAAAAAAAAAAGTATATAATAAGAAATTAGTAGAAGAGAAAGCACACGTTGTTGAACTGAGTGCTGAGAAACTTTGAGATTTCTTGTTTTCAGATTGTATTGCTTTGTAAATTTCCCTTTTGAGTTAATAAAAACTTCGTGCACCTTTTACTCTAAATTTAGTTGTTCGCTTGATATCTTCTTCTAAGTATCCGTAAGGCTGCAACAGAGACGTTAGTAAAACTGCTTGGAGAAGTCCCTGAGGAGAGGAGAAGGTGCAGAAGATACGTGCAACAAGTGCTAGAAGATACCATCTCAAGGAACTACTTTTTTTAGAGGTTGGTTTTCTGCTTCTACTGCATTTCTTCCTGTAGTTTTTGTACATTTGGATCTTCCTGCAGTGAAGTCCAAATTTGCAAACTTTCATCTAAAAATTTCCCACAATGTGCCAATGCTATAGAGATGCTATCCATTACAGTATTTCGGTCGGTTTCCCTCTGATCCCTTACTTTATGTGGCGTATTTGGCTACAACTTCATTTTCAGCTCACTAATTTTCATTTGAAACTTGAATTGCACTGCGACAATTTTTTCCTTATACTCCTTCAGCACAAGGCCAAGCTTCATGACCTTTTCTTCTATTGGCTCTTCCTCTTAGACATCAAGGTATGGAATCTCTTTACATGTGGCTTTGACCACCTCCTATATTTGTTGGCATTCCTCTGCCATTTGATCCTTTTCTTTCATCACTTGTTTGAGCTTTTCCTAAAGCACAACACACTCCTTTTCTACCTATATATTCAGCTACGATGTATGTTGTTCCCTCAACTTTAGTTCCTCCATAACATCTAAGTTCGGTTTGTGTAATCTTGGTAGTGACACTGCTACGATGTTCATGTTGATATGCTTCCATTCTTTAGATTGTTTCTATAGTTCGACGGATTCAAAATGTAAGGCTCCTATAGGTATCTATGCTGGCCTTGCTACAAGAGTAGGCTCTATCTTCCTTTCTTCTCCAGCCCTTTCCTCTATCTATGTGGGTTTCTTGACCGAATGTGCTAGTACCTTCAATTTTGTGATCTGCTTTGCGACACTAGTCAGAAGTGTACCGTAGCAATCTTCTACTATGTTCCAGGATTATAATGTTTCTTCTTATATCCTATACCCTATTTGATCTAAGTCCCATTTAGTAAGGACCATGAGATCCTTTGTCTTATCGACCTTCTACTTCTTATTTTTCTTTGAGGTAACTTCATGCTCTGCGTTGCTTTTTTCTGTGGCAGTTTTTTTTGTTTCTGCCTTTTCTGTCTCCTTAGCTTGCTCATCTCCCTCAAGAGGATCCTACTGACCCTCATCATGCTGCTATTCCTCCTTTGAATCATGTTCATCCTACTCCTTATCTTTTCCACTGGCTTCTCCATGCTGAAAAGTGTCCAACTCTTCTTCTTTTGTCTCACTATCTCTTGTTACCTCCAACGAAGTCATCCATTCTTTGGGTCAATTCTATATATGTGCTGCAAGATCATCTTCAATCACCATATATGGAAAGTCATCGAATTTTTTCTTTGTATCCCTACATGTTCATATGTATACTTTGTGACAATCTACTTTGAACTTCACCACAGAGCTATACTACTCATATAAGCTCAACAAGAGTCGGGGATACTAGTTCACTATCATATGTGAATCCATGTGGTACAATACAAAAATTATTTAGTTTTCTTGTGCACGTGTTGCACTGGTGGTAAACTACAATGAAGCATACCTTGCAGCTTCACAGGTATCTATAGGCACTTGAGAGAACTGTGACTCCTCTGGTTCTCTCCATGCTAACATAGAAATAATTAAGATCAACCAAGGGTAGTGGAATGTTGTACCTTTCTCTTGGACCTCGGGGTAATCGTCCAAGAACTCCTTGCATATGTATCCAACCTAGTTATACTAAACCAAGTTGTACATTGCATGGCTAATGACACCACCGATGTAGGAACTTTATTCATGTGACATTTCATCTTAATCTTCCTGACAAATATTTGCATTGCGAAGCGAACTTCTTGGTCATTGATCAACTTTATATCGTAACCTCTTTTTCCCTTGACCAACCCAAACTTTTTCTTCATAATTTCTGCTCTAATTCAATTTTGATCCTTTCCAACGAACTCCTCCGTGGGGTTCCATCCTTGGTATGTTAATATTGTTATCCTCTATATTAGCATAGGGTATATGGGTATCTTATTCCCCAACCATAAATTTCCATCGTGCATGAGCATGAGAAACTGCCTCACACATGCTATGCTCCCAACACTTCTATCAAAGTGTGGCATGTTCAATATATTTTGTAACACCGTCCTCCCACATCTACCCAAGAAACTGACTAGCCGGGGTAAACATGTGACGAGAGGCCACTATGATATGATTCGACCTCATAAGTCACATTAAGGATGTGGAACCGAGGGAGACACACCATACAAACAACTAATATCATCAACAGAACCCTCAGAAGACAAGTCAGCCACTCAGGCAACCTGTCCCTGGGTCCCAATATTGTTTTGGGTCTCTTGGGCCATATTCACTCTCATGTTATGGGCAAGGGAGTGTTGGCTTGATGGGGCTTGAGCTAGGTTCAGAGTTAATTAGCCAAATAAATCCTTGTACTACTAGCCCTTTTGGCAATAGTCCGTAGAGTGTGGAATGATGTCTCACCTGAAGCAGTATGCGGGTCACAGGGGGTTTGAGGGGTGCACGTAACCCCAACTCTATGGGGTCCTGGGCAACACCCCGGGAAATTTTGTTTTTGGACCCTATATTAGGCTGGGAAAACCTACCTATGGTTTTGTACATGATTTTCACACATGGTTTTGGATGCGATGGTTTTCAGTCCATGGTTTTGGATGCGATGGTTTTTGGTCCATGGTATTAGATGCTTCGACATGTACAAAGATGTATTGTAACATTGAAAGGAACATAATGAAAAATCAAACTGGTAGTCCCGGTTTTGGGATCCAGTGGAAAATATTTGTGTATATGTGTTTTATGTGTTATGCTCTCGCATTGTTCATTTTTTTTGTTTTAGAATTCTTATGCAGGTAATTTCTATACAAGTTTAAAACCTACATTTGGTATCAGAGTTATTTTAGCTTCAAGGGGACGCCTTTGTCGCTGAGGGGTTTCGCTCGGGCCTGTGATAGACCTTGTTCAGTGGGATTTCTGTGAGATCGATTTTGGTAGTAAAAGAAGATGGGGAGCAGTGGAAAGATAGAGATTGAGAAATTTCATGGCCAGAGTTTTGAGTTGTGGAAACTCAAGATGGAGGATCTGTTGCTGGATAAAGATTAGTGGATTGCAGTAGATCCAGGTACTAAACCAATAGGAATTTCCAATGAAGAATGGAAGAAGTTAGATCATAAGGCTAAGAGCACAATACTATTGTGTGTCTTAGATTTAGCATTGCGAAATGTATCTGGGGTAGCTACAATGAAGGCTTTGTGGGACAAGTTAGGGACTTTGTACCAATCTATGTCTCTGGTGAATAAATTGTTCCTAGGGAAAAAGTTGTATAGCCTGAGGATGAAATATGGAGACTCGGTGAAAAAGAATTTGAACGCATTTAATACTATGGTAAGTCAGTTATTATCTGTTGATATTAAAATTTTAGATGACGATAAGTGCATCAGTTTGTTGTGTTCTCTACTAGATTTGTGGGATAGTCTGGTTATTGCAATGGGTAGCAATACAACTGCCTTGCAGTTTGATGAAATAGTCTCATCCCTGCTGATGGATGAGATGAGACAGAAAAATATGGAGAGCCAGAATGGTGATGCCTTATCTGTACGAGGACGGTCCGAGAACAGAAACAAAAATAAGTCATTGAGTGGGAGATCTAAATCTAGAAGTAGATTTAAATCTTCAGGAAAACCTGTAAAGGTGGTGTGCTGGAAATGCAGAAAGGAAGGGCACTACAAAAGGGATTGTAAATCTCTTATGACAAAGGAAATGGATCTGATGATGCTCCTCCTGCAGAGGTGAAAACCACCTCAAATGAAGGTGGGGATGTGTACTTGGCTTCTTCAAGTACACATGTAGATCATGAGGCATGGTTGATTGACTCAAGTGCACTTCACTCCCCACAAAGAGTGGTTTTGCGAGTATGAGAAATATGATGGTGGTGATGTCTTCTTGGGGGATGATAAAAAAGCTAGAATCATTGGTCGCAGAAAAGTAAGGTTGAAGTTGCAAGGTGGAAGGGTTAGGACACTTCCGGGTGTTCTGCGTATTCTTGCGTTGGCCAGAAATCTGATTTCCATAAGCAAGTTGGATGATGCAGGTGTAAAAATAGTGTTCGAGAAGGATACCTACAAGATGGTTTGAGGAGCACTGGTATTGATGCGGGGAGTTTGGATTGGAACTCTATACAAGCTACAAGGTAGCAGTATTGTTGATGGGTGCAACAGTTCTATGGTTCTTGAAAGTGGAGCAGAAAATCTAGTGGTCTCTGGAGAGAAGACCATGTTGTGGCATCAAAGGCTT